>CAMOHE010048583.1:0-75248 GCA_946598075.1 Artocarpus hirsutus | reverse complement strand
TGTTAAAGTTTTGTAAATTAAATTGACTATCTAAAAGTCAATTTAATTTAAATTCCAAACTTAGCACAATTTTGTGCTTCACTAACTACTTCTTGTAAAGAGTCATTTATGGGTCCACATCTTACCAATAAGTCAGCGTTTGTGGACTCCATCAATGCTCTTCTTGTTCTTATCATTCATTATTATTTTAATAACTGATATTATTATTATTGTTATTGTTATTACAACAATAATAATAAACTTTAGATAATTATTAATGTGTACAATAATTAACTATACACATTCAAAACATTGGAATTATTGCATCCTTGAACTTGGTGCTCACCATTTTTAATTTATGGTATGGAGCTCATGATCACTATTGATATGGGTTTCTCTTACTGAACTGTTATCATATAGCAATTTTTCACATGATCATAGTACGTTGGAAATTCTACTTTTGCCAAATAACATCATCTTTTGGCTCATGTATAAAATTAATAAATCATGAACTCTTAATTTAGCACATCAAATAATTATTTTTAATTATTTTAATGTACTATCATAACATTACATTATTACATGTTTCATAAATAAAGCACATAATTTTGTGCATTCACAACATTAATTATTTCTAAGATCTTACAACTATTAAGACCTTTAAATATACGTGTTAATAAATGCTAAACTTGTACTTTCTTAAGTTCTCAATTGAGTAATGAGAGAAAAATCCTTAATTGATCGTAGTCATTAAGTTTTGAATTTTTCGGGTCATTACAGTAAAGGGGCAAATAAGTTAGAAATATGTTGGTCTTTTCAACTATAGTCTCTACTTAAAACAAGTTACTACCGTCAAAAGGCCACCCCTATATGATAGCCCAGCTCAGTTGCAATACTTATAAGCAAGAACATTCTTCGTACCATAATTATGAAAACTATAAAATTACTAGTTATGGCACTAAAGAAATGCAAATAATTTCAAAAAACACTGCTAGAGACAAAAGGCTTACACCAGCATTAGGAACACCGCTACATGAGAACTGAGCTTGTAGCATGAATTCAATCAATCCATCAGAGCTCTACCAGATCAGAGCAAACCACAACAAATCTAGTATTGTCTGAACGGCAAGAAACTGACAACTTTCTTCACTACAAAGCAAACATCAAACGTTAAAAACCATGAACTTGAAAAAAAAGAAAGGAAAAACCTTAAATCAAACCAAGCACAGAGGTAAAGTCAAACTAAAACAAATTCATATAAAACTGTTCTTGCCTTCTTCTAGAATAGGAATCATGGCACAAAAACAAGCTTCATTCTCCATAAGTCCACTTGTTTAGAACATTGGGATGTACATACCATCAAACGCAGCTCCAACTTACTTTGGCCTCTAAAATCCTGCCACCAAAACTTAAATTTTCTCATATCATGACTGCTTTATCAATTTCTTGAGAAGAACACAATAAGATGGACCATATCATTGTAAAAACTGACATAAACAGACAAAATGTCACCTAAAATTTATTATCATTTCCTGTCATTGTTATTTTTACAAGTAAATTAAACTTTACTTCAAACGAACCTAAAAATATAGAAAGTCAAGTGACCGATATGTTGTTTGAAATTAATCAATTCTTTCCAGTTAATTTTAGTGCTTAGGAAATAAAATGTGTGTAATAAGAATGATCTTAATTTGATTTAGTGACCTTACAAAACAAAATTTGAGAAATACAGATCAAAACAAACAAAAATCCTTCTTCAACAGTAATCCGTACTATAAAAAGTTCCAACATTCAGAAGGCCAAACCTATATGATAGTCCAATCGAGTTGCAACATTTGAGAAAGAAAATTCTCTGCAACACAATTATTATAGGAACCATGTATAATTAATCTCATAATCTGTAATGCAAAACTATTCAACTGGCCTTAAAAGGCCACACATATATGATAGTCCAATGCAGTTGCAATAATTAAGTAAAAGAACATCATTTCTGACGTAACTCTTTCAATAAGTATAAAATCAGAAACTAGGTACTAGAGCAGAGCCAAAAAGTTTCAAGCTAAATGATTCATTATATCAGTTCCTCCCATGGAAAAAAATTCAATATAATTGCCCAGTATTTTCATCTTTAAAAAGTGAAAATCCCAAACAGTTGAATTGGGCAAAAAAAAAAAAAAAACAGCTGAAAATTTGTTTTGTTATGCATTGTTCTCTCTCTCCAACACCCGGAAAACTAAAAGAAGGATTTACATGCACACAAGCGCAAAAGATGAAGAAGAAGAATACGAACATAAAATTAGATAAATACTATAGACAGAAACGTAGTATATTACAGAACTATATTCTTCATAAATTGAACACTAAAAATATATGTTATGTAACGTGGTAGAAGGAAATCAAAACTTATATTCATCATGTTAGGAATTACCGATCATGCATTCTTGGAAGAGATGAAATTATCGGCAGTCACGGGATTTGTAAAATTTGATTCTCTAGGGGTGTGGTTCTTCTGTCTCAAAGTCGAGAGCTGCAAGTGCACTGGAATCAGGCTGTTCGGCAATTGCATCTGATTCCTCAAGTTGATGTTCCGCATTCTCAACCTTAAGTAGATGTCGATAATTGGAAAATCGAATTTGAGTTCCTCTAAATCTGCAACATGTAGCACGTGGATCCCACACTTCTTCACTTCAAATAACTTGGAAGTCTCTAACGTTTCATCATAAATGACTTTTTTAATTGAAAAGTCCAATGACGCCTCCCCAGATCCAAGAAATTCACAAGATAAGTCTCTAACGTACCACATGTAGAGATTAGATGAATTTGATGTAGTTGACAATTTCCAATCCCTATGATTACAAAAGTCCCAATAGAATATGTAGTTTTTCCCATGGTTAAGTTTAAGATTGATTATACAAGTTAAATCTAACTTTTCGATGTCACAATAAGAGAAACCAACAATGCACAATACAAGACCCAGAAAGTTGGAATTATGCCGTTGTGGTGGAAACTTGATATTGATAGAAGACCCCTCCGCTTGATACTCAAACCACTTTGGAATTTCATTTTCTGGAAAACATGCACCAACTTCATAGGAGACACTCTGTACATAGAAAGAAGTTATTATATATTTCAAAAGCATAAAGAATTAGAAATTTCCTTATTTTAATTGAACCATAAAAGAAATTAAGCATACCAGATGTTCTTCAGTTGCTAGCAGTGCAGCAATTCGCAAAACTCTATGCTGGAATTCAATTATAATATTGTCACGTACCTTCTTATCCAATTTCAAGCAATCAGCAAACAATAAATATTCCATAGACCAGAGTACATCATCATTATATTCCCAAAATTCTACTGCGAGTGGGCTCTTTGAATTGAACACCCCCTCCAACGACTCGCATCCTTGTGCATCAAGAAATTGCAAACCCAATGGAAGCTCTGGTAAAGAACGCAGATTCTTGCAATTGTTTACATAAAGCTTTTTCAGCGAAGACAGTTCTTGGAAGCTTGCAGAAATTTCTATCATATTAGAGTTACTGAGAATGAGAGTATTCACACCCCAATGTTGGAAACCAACTGAGATAGGAAAAAATCTGAGTTTCGGACAACTAGAAAGGTTAAGACTAAAACGGCTAGATATATTACATATGGTGATTGGAACAAACTCAAGATCTTCACACTTCTCAACGAATAATTCTTTAATGCCAATTAGATGTCCAATTGATGCTGGTAGCTCTCTGATCCCTGTTCTATTTAAACAGAGAACTTTTAAACTTTCCATAGGCTCAGGGATTTCTGGAAGGTTCTTTAAATTTGAGCAGCCATCAAGGGAAAGACTTCGCAGAGACCTCATCTTAAAAATGCTGGTCGGCAGAGTCTGAAGACTTTTGCAATCTGACAAGTCAATATATTGGAGATCAAACCGGCCCTCAATTGATGATGAGGTCACTTTTTTTATTGCCGTCCCACTGATATCCAACCATTTAATATTCCTTGGAAGCTCTGGAAACTTGTCAAGAATTAAGCAACCTCTCAGTTCAAGATCTATTAGGGAGCCTAGCTCATTAATACTGCTTGGAAGATTTGCAAGTCTTGTGCAATCATTGAGAGACAATTCAGAAAGATTAATGAGAGATCCGATGGATGAAGGTAGGTAGTCTATTGCAGTTGAGCTTAAATCTAAAGAGACCAGATTCCTAGTTAGAATAATTGGAAGGGTCTCTATTTTGTTGCAGTGTCTTAGATTGAGATAAGTAAGCTTGTCAAGCTTTTGTGCACCATGCAACGAAACATGAAGCAAACTTGACGAACCTTCAAAAATTATTTCCTCGAGTTTTGCAGAACGAGAAAAATTTGGAAATTGAGTCAAGTGAATACAGTGGCTAAGATCAACGCTCTTTAAGTTCTCAAAATCCTGTAGCAAAACAGAGCTCTCAGATTCTTGTAGCAAAAGAGAAGTTTCAAGGTCAATCAATATTGATTTTAAATAATATCAAACACAACAAAATTAAAGCATGTACAATATACCTGGTCTTCATTTGAAAATTGCTCAAGCTCACTATATGGCATGTTAATTTCGACAAGGTTTTGTGGCTCAAAGTCTGGTGGTAAAAGTTTCGAAGGATAGCCTTCCCAGTGAAGATATCTTAGCGAGTGAGGAAGGGACTGGAGATCTTTACGAAAGCACACTCTGTTTCTCTTGACGTTGTTGAAAAAATCAACATCAACTGTATTATAGATCTTTAATATCCTCAACTTATTCATCTTTTGGAAAACTTTAGGATCCAATTGAAGTTTTTTATCAATCTTGGCCATGTCAAGGAAAATTCCTTCAATTTTCTTAGTTCCCTGACATTCGAGAACAAAATATATAATTGAGAAAAAGTATAGAAATTCCAGTTTAACAGAAAAGTATGAAGCAAATTGGAGAAAATTACTATAAAATGCCTACGTCTAACATATAACTAATTAATTTGAGGTAACAATTTTGTCCTCGATTTTTTAATCCTAAAGATCATGAGATTTGTCAAGTAAGCACTTAATTATGTATGGGAACTTACTTCGCCATTCTTCAGGAGCCAGTAAGCATCTTTAGCTATCCACAGCCTACTTTGTTGTTCAAGTCGCTCTTCTGACTCTTGTTGAACTACTTTCCAGCCCATTTCTTGTATCAAATCATGCATCCCAAGTTTATTGAAATATGAGCTGATAGTTATGAGAGACTTATCAATTAGATTATTTAGTAGTACACTTGCCGAAAAACCACAACCATTTAATATATTTTCAACCTTCTCTCTACTCTCCCCTTTGAAGAAACACGCAATATCAAGAAAGATAGCCTGCTCCTTTTTGTTTAGTCCATCATAACTTATTCTCAACTTCTTGTCAATATCGTCATGTGAAACCTCTTTCAAACAACTTAGGACCGTTTCCCAATCTCCTATGCTCTTTGGATAGAGGGAACGAAGGTGGGAAGCCAAAATATTAACGGCCAATGGAATGCCTCCAGTATATTCTACCACCTTCTCCGATAGCTTAATATAATCTGGTGTAGGAGAGTTTCCTCTAAATGCCTTCATTTTAAAAAGCTGAATAGCCTCATTTTTATTCAATTGTCTAACCTCGTAAATCCCATCCGCTTCAATATCCTTGAGAACTCTTGCATCTCTTGTTGTTATAATTATTCTACTTCCATGTCTAAACAATTCACGATCACCAACTAAAACTTGTAACTGCTCCGAAGTATTCACATCATCTAACACAATGAGTACTCTTTTTCTACACAGCCTGTCCTTCACTTGAGGTGGTAAAGAAGGGGTTCCCAAATTCATCTCTTTTTCTTTTAACAATTCACCAAGTAGCTTGTCTCTTAGATTAATTAATCCAAGTTTCCCCGATTCCTCCCTTACATTAGCAAGGAAGCAATAACTCTCAAACTGATAGAAGTGCTTATTGAATACAACATCAGCAATAGTTGTTTTCCCTAGGCCTCCCAACCCCCAAATACCAACAATTCGAATATCTGGGGAGCCAAGAGACAACAGTCGTTCAATTTTTTGAATGTTTTCTTCAATTCCAATTAGGTCTTTGAAACCTATAGCACTTGATGGCACACGATTTAATTTCCTCAAAACATCTTCTGCAATTGCCTCGACCAACTCTGACTCAGGCCTAAAACATTTTAAGTACATATGGTAGTTAGTAAGAGTTAATTGTAAGGGACGCGATAAGGATGGGCGGGCACAAATTAGGGAGATGAATCCCTTGAGGTGAAAACCAAGAAAAGATAGCTACGTATGGTGGTTAATCTCTTGAGACAAAAGGGCTAAGAAAGGGTAACCACGAGAACAGGTTTCATAAAACTCATGACCTGTCTGATAGAATTCTAAATTTCATACTTGTGCTCAAATGATTGATATAAGCAACAGTTTGAATGAAAATAGATACAATTGGTGTGTTTAATGTCATGAACATATGAAAATAAACATTTTAATTATTGACTTTTGGCTCATACAGTTTCTTATGATGCAGATGATGACTCACATGTCCAGAAGCAGGTTAAATTGCAGTCCATTAGCAAAAGGTAGTTCATATGCAGTTTCTCAAATGTTTTGTTGTTCACTGAAACCTTTTTACTGGAAGCTTGAAAATCTTTTGTTATCTCTTGATGAGGTGAAAGACTCTTTTTGCATGTAAATATTGTAAAGACTAAACTAAACAGTTTTGCAAGTCTCCAATGGTGCCCTGATGAGAGTGCAGTTTTATTTAGTTAAAAAAGTTAAAATGTTAGTTAATGCCTACAATTTTGATTAAACCACTAGCTTATAAAGAAGAAATTGCTCAGTTAAAGTGGGGGATGTTACAGTTTGTATCTAACTAAACTAACAGTATAACAGTTTCCTTCTCATTTAATTTAGGGAGCTAATTTCTAACGCAGTATATATATATATTTTTTTTACTGTCAGATTTGAGCTACATCACTTTTATTGATCGGTTTATGCACAAAAGCTAGCACAGTTATCTTCAAGCTTAATATGATTTGCCACATATAGTTTGCTAGGAAACAAGAAGCAGCAAATATAAGGTAATAATTACCTGGTGACTCGTGAGTCCCAACCAGATAGATCAGCCGATTCCACTAAAGCAGCTTTCCACTTGTTCACCATTTCCATGTCATCCTTGAAACGATCCTCATGCTTTATGAATGACGTCTTATAGCTTCCTTCTTGCTTCCGTATATCAGAGGGATCTACCTCATAAAAAATTGGTATTACCATCTGCTTCTTTTCTTGACGACGTTCAAGTATATGAGTGAGCTCACGCAAGCACCATGACGAAGAAGCGTAATCTTTTGAAAAAACAACTATTGCAATCCTTGACTTCTGAATTGCTTCAGGAAGCGCAAGTTGTATTTCGTCTCCTCTCTCAAGGCTTTTCTCATCAATATAAGTCTCGATTTGTTTTCGTTTCAAAGCAGCATAAAGATGGCTAGTGAAATTATTTCGTGTGTCTTCACCTCTAAAACTGAGAAAGACATCGTATTTCTCACAATCAGAGGAAGAAAGGGAAGAAGGAGAAGAACCATAATCATCCATATCGATATCTCAGAAAATCACTCCACAAAAGACAGAACAAAAGACTTGTTTTGCTTCTTTCTGTATTGTTGGAAAGAAAGCTCTCTTAGTCTTGACGCTTCTGAGAACAATAAAAGCAACAAATTGCAGACAGACACACCAACGTGGCATGAAAATATAGGAAATTGCTTGGAATTGCTTTAGCAACTTCCTTGTGGCTTCTGCTTCTTAGGAACACCAGTAAGTCAACAGCTATCAACCACTCTGCAAGTTCATTCCACTC
The DNA here is from genome assembly GCA_946598075.1 of Artocarpus hirsutus. Classification (NCBI taxonomy): domain Eukaryota; kingdom Viridiplantae; phylum Streptophyta; class Magnoliopsida; order Rosales; family Moraceae; genus Artocarpus; species Artocarpus hirsutus. The sequence goes on along the minus strand of CAMOHE010048583.1, from coordinate 67,412 downwards.
GGGCATTTCTAATGAAAGTGTATTATAATCATCACTAGTTTCAAAAGCGTACACACTTTCAAAGATAAAAATAAAAACTATACGAGCTAAAGAATTTTTTTTCCCAAAAATGTCTCGTTTGATGTTGGTTTTAAAAACTTTTAAAAATATTTTTATATTTTTTTGAGTTAAAAATTCAAAAACACTTCTACTATAATTCTTTAAAAATTTTATTTTTTAAAATAAAATTATTTTTATTTATTCTAAAAATATTATCAAACAATATATTACTGTAATGTTCTTGGGAAACTAAATTAATTGATTCCCTCTCACGCCTTTTTTTTTTTTTTACACAAAAGTAAGGCTACTCATGATCGTCACTCATTTATCAACAAATTCATTTCCACTTCGGCATTTCTAACAGAAGTGTTTTATAATCATCACTAGTTTCAAAAGTGTATACGCTTTTCAAGATAAAAATAAAAACTAACCAGAAATAAAGAACTTTTTTTTTTTAAATAAATGTCTGTTTGGTATTTTTTAAAAAAATTTTAAAAATATTTTTATATATTTTTTAAGTTAAAAATTTTAAAAACACTTTCATCATAATTTTTTAAAAATTTTTATTTTTTAAAATAAAATTATTTTTATCTATTTTAAAAACAACATCAAATAATATATAAACATCATCAAACAATATATGGTTGTTATGTTCTGAGAAATTAATTAATTGATTTCCTCTCATGCGTTTTCTTTTCTTTTTCTTTCTTTTTTTTTTTAACAAAAGTACGGATAGTCATGATCATCACTCGTTTATCAACTACTCTGCAAGTTCATTTCCACTTGGGCATTTTCTAATAAAAGTGTATTATAATCGCTCGTTTCAAAAATGTACACGCTGTCGAAGATAAAAATGAAAACTAGCCGAGAAAAAAGAACCTTTTTTTAAATATTATATTGCCGAAATGTTCTCGGGAAATTGATCAAATGATTTCCCCTCACGCGTTTTCTTTTCTTTTTCTTTTTCTTTTTCTACAAAAGTAAGGATGGTCATGATTATCACTATGACCTCCTTGCATAATATATACATATATGTAGAGTCAATAAAATTAATTGCTTTTTTGTAAATAATTATTGGATATTGAGGTTTAATAGGCAACAAATCTTAAATGAATAGTGATTTGAATCATGAGATTTATACCTGAGTCATTTTTAATAATAGAGCTTATCATTTAAAAAAAATTAAAGTTCAGATGTAAAAAATGTATTGAATGGGAACTAAAATTAGTTATTAGATATTGATAATAATTTATAAACCCAGAGTATATTTTGTCAAAATTAAACTTTTAAGGTATATTATACAAAAAGTAAATAGTTTAAGGTGTGTCAATACAATTTACTCATCTATATATATATAAATAATAGCATAATATGTATATAACATTTACCTTGTTCAATTCGTATCACCTTCCAATGAGAAATGGTGGATGGTTGAAAAAAAAAAATTAAAAAGAGCAATTTGGCTTCCCGCGAAGGCACCTCTAGTTTTAAAGCAATTTGACAAAAAGGTCGGAGAAACATAATAAATAAAATAAAACCTCTTCCTTTATACAAGATGAGAATTAGGAGTGGTGGAGGCATGATAATGTTGCTCTTGAGTGCAGGCTCGACTCTTTATATTTGCAAGAGCAAAAAATTTTTTTATTTTAACTTTTATAAGTGATAAAAATCATAATAAATAAATTAAAACCTTTTATTTTGCACCACTTCATCATTTAGTGTGGTGGAGACAAATTCAATAAAACACATTTTTTTATTTTAATTTTAAATGTGTTATAAATGGACGGGTCGTGTCGTGTCGTGTTGACACGTTTACTGCACATTTAATTAAACATGTTAAACCATGTTAAACGTGCTAGCACGAATCCAACACGTTTATCTTCGTGTTATTTGTGACAACCCATTTATGACTCAATTAATAATCGTGTGGTTCAAACCCATATATATCGTGCCGTTTTGTATCGTGTCATCGTGCCGTGTCTAAAATTGTTGGCTCTACCTAGTTTTCGACTTTGTACAGATTTATTATTTGAGAAATTGTGGTGGCTGAAGGTCTTTTCACCAACCCGTGTTAAAAATGTTCAAACTTTTTTATTTAAGAAAATAGTAGCATTTTTTTTAATTTTAAACTAGAAAATAGGCATTGTTTAAATGAGAATTTATTTATTCCGATTCTATTTCTTTCTTTATGTTGTTCAATACTCTTCAAATTGGTATCTTTTAGATGCCTTAAAATTTGGTACGTTTCTTAATAAACATCAAAATTCAGGCTTGCAGTGTAAATGACAGAACTAGATGAGAAAAAAAACAAGCAGCAAACTACAAGGTGTTTGGCAATGAACAAAACGGTAGGTTTTTTTAACATTATTAGATGCCTTAAGACGCTTCTATTTCTTTATGTTGTTTAATAGTGTTCAGATTAGGAATGTTTCAGATGCCTTAAAATCTGGTTCGTTACAGGATGGACCTGATCACCGCAGATAAAATATTAGATTCAATATTATATATACATGATGGACCTGATCACTCAGATAAGATTTTAGATTCAATAAGATATATAGGCACGGTATCATCTCCGGCGCACGGCCGTCCTCCCGGCCTATGGAGCATCTTTATGTTGTAAGGAGGTGCAAAAGTCTGGGACAAGTGCTGTGCAAAGCAAATGTGTGTCAAATACCTTATCTGGCTGAGTGACACTTAGCAGGCAATGGATATGTTGGCAGGAGTTTGGCCGGAGACAGCAAAGCATGCCAAGGAATAAGCAAATATAATATTAGATTGAAGGGCTTTGTGGCAATTTTAGTGGCTAGAAAACTAGGCCGATAGGCTTCCAAAAAAGATGTAAAAACTGATGTCCAACGGCATATAAATAAAAGAACATTGTTTTGTATACCTCTAATTATAATGATGTAACCAATTACTCCAGAAAGGATGTAACTGACGTTGAAATGGAAATTATTAAGAGGTAAGCTGGATTATGATGACATAGTAAGGAATTATTTTGAAATTTATCGATCAATGATGACTGAAATGTAACAGTTGTGCTTAGAAGTGGTATCTATAGTATGATGCGTGGCATGAAGTAAAAGATTAAACTAAAGGTGAAGTCTATGGAAAATAGTTTGTTGTGTATCCTACTGTTCATTTTAGTGTATGTCCCATAGGTATAGAATCCCATAACGTGTGAAGTTATTCTTATCAAGCTCATGAAGAGAAATGAAGGAATTATTGAAAGCACCTATTATTCATCGTTGGTTGTGATGGTTGTATATATATATAAAAAACATAAAAGGAAGCAACAAAATTCTTGTGACTCATACTTTGTTTTGGTTGTGTAAGATTATCACTAGTAGACAATTAAAAAAGTAGTAGCGTATAAAATGAACGAGTAGTCTATATACAATTACTTGAAGTTAAGATACTGGTTTGCACGATCTGAGACTTGAAGTTAAGATACTGGTTTGCACGATCTGAAAGGGTCGTAATATGCAGGTCTAAGGAATGTTTAGGGTAAAACAATAGTGGTATTAGGTAGATGAACATTTTTTTCCCTGTCATGTCTAAACCCAGAAGCTCATCTCCTATTGGAATAGCAGATGAAGTAGCATATTACTGTCCATTTAAGAAGTGAATTGATGAAGAAATGGTTTTGTAAAGATGTAAAGCCTCAATTTCTTGCAGTCTTTATGCTTATAAGTTTTTGTTAACTTAGAGTTGTTTCTCTTTGACAGATCCAATTTTTTTACAGTCTATTTAAGAATTGAATTGATAAAGAAGTCATGGTTTTATAAAAACATCAGAACTTACTTTGTAGCAGTCTTTGCACTAGTAAGTTTTCGTTAACTTGGGGTTGTTTCTCTTTGATAGATCCAATTTTTCATAAAATATGCTTGGCAACTAGACAATAGCACATGTTTATTTCTCAAAGCTTGGAATAAAGGAAAACGTAGGTAAGTAAAGTGGTTTACATCCCATATTATATGATAACATTTAAGAAGTATGATATTCAGGTATACATGTACTCATTGCTGAGGGACGAAACTGCAACGAGTAAGTAGCCCATATGTTTCCTCAAGCCATTACGATCATAAACCAGTTTGCAAGTAATAAGAGAAAAACTTATGATGAAGTATTAGATAAGCTACATTGTAGAAAGGACAAACATGCTGTAACGCACGTCATTTTCTTATACAAATACTTATATTAATTTAACATTAAAATATGATATTTTAAGTGCTACTATTATTTATATTAAATAAATTAACTTTTTATTTAAGTAATGTCACAAATAACGACCATGTAAGATTATGTGCTAAAATAACATAATGATAATTTTATTAATCATTTTACCACCTCTAATCATGCTGAATTTTCTTTATGCTATAGCTTTGTTATATTTAGATTATATATATATATATACACACACACTCACATTTAATTATATATATATTATAATAGAATATCATTGTGTATATATATTATTTACATTCACGTTTATATTAGTATAGATAATAAATATTATATTATTTTATTAGGTTGCTAAATATCTAGTACGTTATATTATATTCTATTATATATATATATATATATATATATATTAATTAGTAAATTCAAACGAAAAAAAGAACTTAACTAAATGAGACCTTAACTAAATAAGTGGCCGTGTAGTTCATAGAGAAAAGGGGAAAAAAGAAAAAAAGGAAAAAAGGGAGTGTCATGAACGCAGCAGAAAAAAAAAAGACCTAATTAAACTAAGACTAGGGTTTTCTATACTCATTTAATTCCTTCACTCTTAGAAACCTATAAATATATCTTTAAGCCACCAAGGCCATCACTTTCTCTTAATTTCTAGCCAAGGAAAATTCTTTCCCTCACCCCTCTCAAATTCACATTCTTAGGCCTCCACCATCACTCAAAATTCTTCAAGACTCTATCATCTCTCCAACCCCTAAAGTCGATATTTCATCATTCATTCTTCTTTTCTTTTCAAGTCAAAGTAGAAGGAATTCTCTTCGGAGATGTTACATGCAAGTCTTCATATTTGTTGAAAAAATATAACAATTTAAAGTATGGTTTAAAAGCTTTAATTGTTTTGAATTTTTATATCAATATTTGTTGAAAAAATATAAGAATTTAAATTATGGTTTAAAAGCTTTCATTGTTTTGAATTTTTATGATTGATATGTATTGTTTTTGTGACAAACTTTGTTAGAAAATTGTTCCTTTATGTTGTGAATATATACACATGTATGTTTTTTAAGAAAAATAAATTATTTAGTTTATTACTTTGATTGTAACAATGTTATTTCATGGTTGAAAGCATTTATGTTTATATGATATAATGAAATTGCATGAAAATAATGTTTTGTTTTTTTGTTATTATGTAACATTACCGTTAATGCTTCTAATTCAAATGATTTTATTTTGCTGTTATTTTTGGATATGATGTGTGTGTGTATATATCTATATATATGTTGTCAATGTTTGGGATTTTTTTATAAATTTTCATTCAAAATATTTTTAAGGTTATGAGCTTTCAATCAAACACTGCTCACAAAATTTTATTTGCTAGCAGATTTGTATTTGTGCTTTGTAAGGTCCATTTTATAGGACAAAAAAGTCTTTTGATTTTGTAAAAAATTATGAGTCATTGCGATATGTTAGCTAACTGTCCGTAAATTTTTAACTTCATATCTTTATTATTATGTTTTAAGATAAAATTCGTTGATTGCTAAGTACTCAATAATTATGAATGTCTACCTGATATGCTCTACATAAATCGTGAGATAATAGATCATATTAATGTATTTTGCAGATTTATTATTTTTCTAGCGTTTTTTTTAGATGTTAAGCATTTCACATAAAACTAGGTAGTTTTGAAATCTGCATTATAGATGTTGAAACCCATAAGAAACAATAAACTAAGTGGTTTCAACTCTTGAAAAGCAAAAACTAAGTAGTTTCTAAATAGACCACACTCTGAACAATAGATGTCGCATCCTAATGTTGCAACATCACATGCAACACTTAAAGAAAAAGTGTTAGTAATAACCACATATTGTACTCTAGTTGCTAGTAGAAACAAAGGAGATTAGGTAACAAGCAGATATTCTCATCTGCACTGTATGGAACTTGGCGCCACATGCACAAAGATTCTCTTTGTGTGTGGCTCTTGTAACAATATAGGAATGGGAAACGTGTGCCTTTTATTTTTTAATCAAATATTTAACATTAAATTAAAATACAAAGACTTTCTAAAATAGATTAGCTCTCTTATGCTTTGTAAGTAGAGGCCTCCTCTATTCATTAGAGATATACTTATGAGTCTTGGAGAGTTTTGAGAATACTCTACTAATTTCTCCCCTTATAGGCATGTGGAAAGAAAAAGAAAGAGCAGAAAAATTCATCATTCTGAGAACCATTCTGCTCATGTGTTAAGATTTACATGTGACTTAAATTAGTTGAGTGATTCTATAGAAAGTATATTCCTTCTACGCCCCCACGTACATCCAACCAATGCAAAGGACAAGACAAGGAAGACCGTGGTTTCTTCAAATCAAGAATGTCCTTTGTTATTTTTTCAATTCTAATTTATCTCTGATCATTCCAATAAGCAAAGTATAATGTATTTATTCAAGTCTTAAATTAATATAACCTGTAACATTTTATAAAAGTTTTGAAAAAATTTTTGCTATATACAATCTGCATTATTACCATGTTTTGACTATATTTTGTTAAAAATGTTTTCCAAAACCAACAGTAAGAATGAGTAATAAAAGAATCAAATTAACCAAGTGTGCTTTGTGTATCTTTTATAAGAGTGACATTAAACTCAATTCTTTCTAGCCCCAATCCAAGATAGAATTTTTGCATTTTTTTGACAAAACTAAAGTTTTACATTTTGATAACATTTTGGACCATCTTCACTACTATAGATTGGCAATACCACGGCTGTTTTAAACTGTCATGAAACCTCCATCGTGGTATAAAATCAAGTTTTGACGATAGTTTTTTACTAACATAGAACCTTAGAATGAGCACCAATTTGAGGTGTCTCGAGGGACATCTTTCATGGCGGTTTTTTGAAAAAACCATCATGACAAAGGAAATTTTTCACGACGGTTATTGTAAAAACCATCGTGAAATTCCATGATGGTTTTTACAAAAACCAAAGTGGAAAGTTGGAATAGCAAGACTTTACATGATGGTTTTTATAAAAACCATCGTGTAAGGTACGTTTTTCGCGATAGTTTTTAGCTAAAACCATGGTAGAAAATTAGTCTTGCACAAAAAAAAAAATTGCCAAAATTTCTTATTTGCCACAGGATGTCCTATCCCATGTGTTATCTATTACTACAAAGCCCTGATTGCATACAAAAAATGATGTATATTGAAATTACAAGGATTTACAAGATTATTTACAATTTGAACTATTTTGTATAATCATTTACGTACTATCTCTATCTAAACACGATATACCCATTTACAAATTGTATCCACTCAAATTAACTTCATTTATATCTGTATGTATATAAAATTCCTTTTTGGCTAGGGCTTGTATACTACTATTAATTATGTCCTGCATAAAATTTAGAATAAAAAAACCATATTCTATGTTTCCTTGTTGTCTTGGACACTTACGTTTTGAATATAGCGTTATGTTCGGTGCGCCTCCGGGGCTTACTAACTTATTTTGCCTTGCAATATTGAGAGGAAGATAGAGTGTACTCTTCATACTCCTCCTTATAGTGGTCATTATCACTCTCTTGAGATATTTTTACTTAATCTAATGACCATCAAAATCACAACATCACATAATCACATATATTTCACAAAATCACAAACTCTCATAATCAAAGTTAACAAAATCACATTTCACAAATTACATAACCAAAATCAAAACATTACATAATCACATATCGCACAATATCACATATCCATTTCTCACATAATCTCAATTATATGATTATATGTATATAATCATACATACATACATACAAACATTATTTATAATCATCATATGGATATAATCATATATTATATCCATTCTTCTTATTTATATTCATTTATATGATTATACGTACGTACGTACATACATACATACATTATTTATATCTAAATAATATAATCATATATTATTTATATCAAATTATATAATTATATAATTGATATGTATATATGTATGTATGGATATGGGGAGGGACAAGGGCAGAGGGGGGAGGCGGGGGAGGGGTGGGAGAGGGCAGGGGAGGGGGGGAGATGAGGGAGGGGCGGGGGTAGAGCGGGGAGGCAGAGGAAAGAGAAAGACGAAAACTTACATTATGGCGATGACAACGGGAGGGCGATAGCAACAATGAGTTTGAGAGAGAAAGAGAAATAGTTTGTGTGAGAGAGAGAGAGTTTGAGAGAAGAGCTCGATTTTGAATGTTGGGTCAGGCGTGTGATGTTAAAAAAATATAAAACCCTAAGGCGCACTTTACACGATGGTTTTTGAAAAAATTGTCATGAAAAGATAGAGCCTACCATGACGGTTTTTTGAAAAACCATCGTGGAAGGCTAAGCCTACCATTATGGTTTTCTAAAAACCGTCGTGGTAGAAAAACTGTTGTGGTAGAAAAACCATCATGGTAGACTGCCCTCCCTACCACGATGGTTTTCGTCTTCTCAGGCGTAAATCCCCATGTTTTTTCTTTTATCATGAGGGTTTTAGAAAAAAGGTCATTAAATATAAGAGTCGTATAATCTCAAATTTCTAGTAGTGCTTTGTGTTTTTGTAAATTTTGCAGAATATAGATCTTTTCAAGGGGGAAAAACTGTGATCAGGACATATTTAAAATTTGAGGGGTCGAAAAGGATGACCTAGGGTTAAATATTGTTGGTAATTTGTTATTACAAGAAAGAATTGAAGAGTCCCATGATTAGGGAGTGAGATTTGTTGATGTTAAGGCAGAATATTTGCCATCCCAAGAATTGAAAAATCCCATGATTAGGGAGTGAGATTTGCTGATGTTAAGGTAGAATATTTGCCATCTATTTCTGATTGATTGACTACACATAGTTTCCTAGAATAGTTTATATTGATCTCCTATGTATGTATATTATCTTTTCCTTTGTAATTAATTAATTCAATATACACAAAAATCTTCCCATATTCAGTTTTTCTTCATGGTACCAGAGAGATGAACCTGGTGATTTTGAAATTCTTCAAAACACTTTCGCAACGCTGACCTTTTGTTAAAGCCGCTACCATGATAGACAAAGGCAGCAATGAAACAAAATCAACATCGTCTGAGGCTACCATAGAAGCATCAGACCCTTACTCGCTACACCACTCGGATCATCCAGGCATGCTTCTCGTCTCCAAAGTGCTTGAAGGAGACAACTACAGTACATGGAATCGGTCTATGAGAATTAGTTTGAGTGCTAAGAACAAGATTGGATTTGTTACAGGTTCAATCAAACGACCACCTTTGACTGACGATAATTTTTCTTCATGGCAACGATGCAATGACATGGTAATCTCATGGTTTCTAAATTCCATTCACCCAAACATAGCAAGCAGTGTGATTTATGCTGAAACTGCAGTAGAAATTTAGGTAGATCTACAAGAACGTTTCTCACAAGGAAATGATTCAAGAATTTTTCAGATTAAACGAGACATCGTGGGACATATGCAGGGGCAACAATTAGTCTCCATTTATTACACACAACTTAAAGCCTTTTGGGATGAACTTTCATCCTATCATGAGCCCTTAACCTACTCATGTGGCGGATTGGAACAACTCAAGAAAAAGGATGAGAAAGAGAGAGTTATGCAATTTCTCATGGGATTAAACGAGAGCTATGCCACTGTACGTGGACAAATCCTGTTAATGTAGCCCTTACCCAATACACGTCAAGCTTATTCTCTTATTCTTCAACAAGAAAAGCAAGCCGAACTTTCTCTCAATCGTGGAAACATGAATCATCATGCCATGCTTGTAGATCAAAACAGTAAGACAAGTCAAGTGAATCAGGTCCAAAGGCAAAAGAAGCCACTGCATTGCTCTTATTGCGATCGCGATTACCATAGCATTGAAAAATGCTATTATCTACATGGCTTTCCCGTAGGTCATAAGCTTCATGGAAAGAATGTGAAGCCTCCCAATCAACGCCAAAGTGGGGCTCACAATGTAAAGGTGGAACCAAACAAGGCATTGGAGGCAAGAGGGAAATCTCTTTCAACAAATGATGGACCAAGATTCACAACTGAAGAATACAACCAATTGATGGCAATGATTCGGAAAAACAATGATGGTAATACTTAGCATTTTGCAAATACCATAGGTGTTATCACGACATCATCTCAAATTTCTCCAGTTACAACGTACTCAAATTTTTGTTGGATTATTGATAGTGGAGCCACAGATCATATAACTTCCTCTTTTGAATTGCTAAATCCAAAAGAATTGCCAAGCACAACTACCATCAGTTTGCCAAATGGTGGTCAGACATATATTGAATCAATTGGTTCATTACATATTACATCTCAAATCAAACTCAATGAAGTCCTCAAAGTTCCACAATTTCGAGTTAATTTACTGTCAGTTAGTAAATTAACACGAGCATTGAATTGCATAGTAATATTCTATTCTGACTTTTGTGTTGTGCAGGACGCTGCTACGAGGAAGACGATTGGCCTGGGCAAGCAACATGATGGCCTCTATTACCTAACACAAGACCATAATCCAGCCTTCGCCAATGTTATCCACAAGCATTCCAATCTTTGGCACCAACGTCTTGGGCATCCATCCTCTCGTCCTCTTCAAGTTCTTACCAAAACCAACCCAGCAATTTATTTTGATTCTAAACATGTTTGTGAAATTTGTCCTCTTGTCAAACAAACACGTCTATGTTTTCCATCTAGTTCAATTTCTTCTCAATCACCTTTTGAACTAATTCATTGTGATATTTGGGGGCCACATCGAATAAAATCTCATTCTGGGGCTCGTTTCTTTTTAACAATTGTTGATGATTATACTCGATATACTTGGTTACATCTCATGAGTTTTAAATCTGAAACCCAAGGAATCCTACAGTCTTTTATTTCTTGGGTGGAAACACAATTTAATTATAGAATCAAAGCTCTCCAAACTGACAATGGCATTGAAATATTTTCTATGAAAGACTATTTCCACAGTAAAGGCATCAATTATCACACCTCATGTGCTTCAACTCCACAACAAAATGGAGTTGTTGAAAGGAAACATCGCCATCTTTTAAATGTGGGAAGGGCCCCTTCGTTTTCAAGCAAACCTACCATTAAAATTTTGGGGAGAAAGCATTCAAACAGCTTGCTATTTAATAAATCGTTTACCCACACCTCTTCTTTCTCATAAATCTCCATATCAATTACTTCACAACAAACCACCCACATACACTCACCTTCGGATTTTTGGATGTCTTTGCTATGCCACCAATCTTCAACCCACACATAAATTTGATCAAAGAGTGCGTCGGTACATATTTGTTGGTTATCCATTTGGTGAAAAGGGTTATCGAGTTTATGATCTAGAAACAAACAAATTCTTTTCTTCTTGAGATGTCATTTTTCATGAACATATTTTTCCATTTCATGCTAACCACCGGAAGAACAATTTGATGAGGTAGTACTTCCCTTACCTTACATCTCAGAAGAACCAGTCGTCACAGAAACAAGCACCCCACAAACTGATGATCCTCTTTTATCCTCACCAGCACCTTCCACACATGAGATTATACTTGAATCTGACGCTCCCAAGCCACTACCACCTCTTAGCACACGCCGTTTTGATCGCAGAAAACAACCAAGTGTTAAGCTCTAAAATTACCACCTTTACCACACTACTACAGTTGACCCAAGTCAATCTTCTTCCTCAACTGGCACGCGTCACCCCTTGTCGCGGTATATTTCTTATGCACATCTCTCACCTAAATATCAAATTTTTGCTTGTGCTATTACTACACATGTGGAACCCGTGACTTATGAACAAGCAATATTAGATCCAAAATGGCAGGAAGCTATGAATGCATAATTGATTGCTCTTGAACAAAACAATACTTGGACACTTATGCCACTTCCTTCTAGTCATCGCCCAATCGGATGCAAATGGGTGTATAAGACTAAACATAACTCAGATGGGACAATTGAATGATACAAAGCCCGATTGGTGGCAAAGGGCTTTATTCAATGGGAAGGGATTGATTATAAGGAAACATTTACACCTGCAGCCAAGTTAACTACAGTTCGTTGTTTACTTGCTATTGCTGCTGTTCGTAATTGGTCACTTCACCAAATGGATGTCCATAATTCTTTCCTTCATGGTGATTTGCTTGAAGAAGTCTATATGCAACTACCACCTGGTTTTCATCGACAGGGGGAGACACCTATGGTATGTCGACTTAACAAGTCATTATATGGACTCAAACAAGCCTTGCGGAGCTAGTTTCATAAATTTTCTGAAAGCATTCGACAAGTTGGTTTCCATCAATCTAGGGCCGACTACTCACTTTTCACAAAGGTTTTTGGTAATTCTTTCATTGTCGTGCTCATCTACGTAGATGACATGATCATAGCAGGCAACGATGACAATGCAATTGCTGCTTTCAAAAGGTTTCTTTACACCAAATTTCGTATTAAGGACCTTGATCAATTACGATTTTTTCTTGGTATTGAAGTTACTTGGTCTACTGATGGTATTTCGATATCTCAACGAAAGTACACTCTCGACATTCTAGATGAAGCAGGTCTACTTGGGGCCAAACCATTGTCTACACCTATGGAAGAACATGTAAAACTTCTACCTACGAAAGGAGAGCTATTAAAGAATCCATCTGCTTATAGAAGGATGGTGGGACGGCTCATTTATCTCACTATTACAAGACCAGAGATAAGTTATTCGGTTCATATTTTGAGTCAGTTTATGCAAGAACCAAGAAAGCCTCATTTAGATGCTGTTCACCACCTTTTGCGGTATCTTAAAGGTGGACCTGGCCAAGGATTATTTTTCCCAACCAAGGGAAATTTGCTCTTAAAGGGATTTTGTGACGCAGATTGGGCTCGGTGCTCGATCACTAGACTATCTGTGACCGGTTATTGCATTTTCCTTGGAGGAGCACTTATTTCATGGAGAACCAAGAAACAGACCACGGTTTCAAGATCTTCAGCAAAATCAGAGTATCGAGCCATGGCTTCGATTACGTGTGAGCTTAGGTGGCTCAAGTATTTGTTGGATGACTTACGAGTGGAGCATCGACAAACGGCAAAATTATTTTGTGATAGTGAAGCAGCTCTCCACATTGCTGCTAATCCAGTTTATCATGAACGCATCAACATATTGAGATCGACTGTCATGTAGTTTGAGAACGAATCCAGTCAGGTGCTATAGAAACTTCTTATGTGTCATCAACCTCCCAGCTTGCAGATTTATTCACTAAGCCTCTAAGTTCGTCAAATTTTCATTCCCTACTCAGCAAGTTTGGCGTTCTCAATATACACGCTCCAACTTGAGGGGGAGTATTATGGGAAAGAATTGAAGAAACCAAGAATTGAAGAATCCCAAGATTAGGGAGTGAGATTTGCTGATGTTAAGGCAGAATATTTGCCATCTATTTCTGGTTGATTGACTATACGTAGTTTTCTAGAATAGTTTAAATTGATCTCCTATATATGTATATTATCTTCTCCTTTGTAATTAATTAATTCAATATACACAAAAATCTTCCCATATTCAGTTTTTCTTCATTTGTGTACTAAGCTAATGTAATTAAAGACAGAACGTACATATTGCTTTCATTTAGAGTAGCAGCAAGTATATACATACACACACACACACACACATATATATATTTGCTATCCTATTGAACATAAACTCGCTACTGACTTCTAAAGTAGTTAAGAATGGGAGGTAGTTCTGGAGAAACATATACTACACATCTCTTTTTGTTATTAAATTTTATTACGCGTAGATGTGCACTTTAACTAATTTCAACAAATGGCTAACAATTAATAGTGTCAAACGTAAACAGATTAGTCATTAATCTCCAAATTACAGAAGTAAATATTTTTTTTTTCACGTTATTGTGAGAATAAATGAAATTTATAGATTTTGTTTCAATCTCTAGCAAAATGATACTACTCGGCTATTTAGCGACAACAAGCCAAAGAGACAAAATCTTATCATAGCATTATATGTTTGTATTCTCGGGGACATTCAATTATATGCACTAGTTCACTCAAGCACCATGAAGAGGAAGCGTAATCTTTAGAGAAAACTAATATTGAAATCTTTGATTTCTGGATCGCTTCAAGAAGTGCAGCCAAGATCTCATCACCTCTCTCAAGGCTTTTCTCATCACTGTAGGTCTTGATTTTTTTTCGATCTAAAGCAGCGCAAAGATGGCTTGTGAAAGCATTACGCGTATCTTTCCCTATAAAACCGAGAAAAACATCATATTTCTCCAAGGTGAAAAGAGAATTGGCCAAACCTATCAAGGTCTTCGGTATTTTTTGAGAAGGCAGAGCTTCACGGAAGGAAGACTTAAACTAGACGTTTTTTTAATGCATATCCTTAAAACATTAAGAAATTTATGTTGCCTAAAATTGAAGTGATCGAGATGTCAAATAAAGAAATATATCCAAGGCAATGTGCGGCTGAGAAATCAAAGCAATAAGTAAATAAGAAAATTATGTTTATCAAAATCAAAGTAATAGAGTGAAAAAAAAAAAGATTAAGGGAAAGCGGCATTCATAGGATATGTAATATGTTGAAATCTTTTGGAACACAGAATTTGGTGAGATTAATCGCTGAATAGTTGAAGAGAGAGGGCTATGACTATGTATTGAGTTCATCGATGTCCCAAATTGTTGACTATGTGCTAAAATTTCTTATTACAAAAAGACAAAAAAAAAAAAAAAGATTGTGATTGACTTAATAAATTATAATAAAATTTCTTATTACAAAAAGACAAAAAAAAAAAAAAACGATTGTGATTGACTTAATAAATTAATTTTTATCCACGAAACTAAGGATAAGTTTTTATGTTTTTTCTTCCCCACACGCCCCACATATCACAATGACTGAGACAAAGGGCAGGGGCCACCTAGTTTTTTTTTTTTTTTTAAATATAATGGTTCTAAATTTAACATAGTATGTAGGTGTATAAATTAGATTGAACATCTTAAATTGATAGTTCTCTATATTTTATTAAGCCAACCATTTAGATTTTAAAAAATAAAATATTCAATTTTATTAAGTATATAAACATTAGAATAATCTTATAAAAAAAATTTTGAACCACCCACTAACAAATCATGACTCCGTCACACACATATCATATCTCCAAATGAAATTATAAACTAACGATAATGATTCTTATGCCTTTTCTCCATGCTTATATTTTTTGGCTATTCTTTTCTCTCTTTTTTTAAAGGCTCATATTTTTCTTTTTGTTTTATGTGACATTGCATTGATTGTTTCATTCCCCGCTTCATTCTTTTTCCCCTTTTTTATGCTCTTTTTTTAAGTATAATGACCCCGCCTACGTAGCTGTTACTTAACGATATAATTGTATTCTTAATCTTCACTTAGTGTAAAATACTGAATTTGTGAAGCAATTTTTTTTTAAACGTAACATTAATTACATAAATTAATTTCCTTAAGACAATTTCTTAATTAAAAGAATCTTTTTAAAATGTTTTTAAAACTAATTATTACTATAATTATTTAATAAACTTTTGATACAAGTATATTGCAACTTACTAGACTTAAATAACTTAGACTGAAATCTTAAAATTACAATCTTTGTTTTTATATCATAATTGCATAAAACTACTCATACATACATATACACATATATAATTTACTTTGTGTCTATTGTGAAAGAAACAGTTTGCAAGCGGTATCCATACTTATCTTCACTATTCGTCCGCCGCTCATCACTGTCCATCACAAACTACTAATAAGTTACTTACTTACAACATGAACATATCTGAATGAGCTTTTGCTTAGCAAGTAGGAAACATATTCTCGCAAAACAAGGTGTAAAACATTTATTAAAACATACATGAACTGATTGTGCTTTATTATGAGTTTATATCTTATGTATCTGATCTATTCTGCTTAATAGGATGTGAACATACCCATTGCGTGTGATCATCAAGAAGCTAGGGTTCACGAAGATCCCCAACAACCGTAGACCATAAAAGAATAATAGAATTGATTGCCTCTCCATAGTTCGAGAGGTTGGTACGACACTTTTAACTTAACTTATCTTATCTTATCACACTTGTCTTATTGTATGTATGTAGTATGGCATGTTATCACATATCATCACATAACATAAATTATAACTATTCTAAACGAGGTTGAATATGCAATACAATTTTTTTATATAGCATACATCACATACAATATACTACATAATATAACATAAATCGTGGCATAATATGGTACATAGCATAACACCGATAGTGCATTTTCACAAAGCATGTAACAACACACATTAATTTGAAAACCATAGTTTTCATGCTATAGACAAGATTCCTACTTTTCTGCTTTCCCATGATAGGATCTACTAACTTGCCATGTACTTATCCACTAGTGCTAGAGCCTGAAGAAAAACACCTAGCAAGAGTATGAGCATTACTTCATTTATGCTAATTAGTTTAGCATTTCATAAAAAGGAAATTAAATATTTTTCTTAAAAAAAAACTTTCCTTTATCAACTAACCAGCTATTTATGTAGTTAAAAGGATTAATTAAATTTATATCCTCTTAACTCATAATTCTTATCTAATTTGTTATCCTTAATTTTGTTTAACTAAATCGTACTAACGTTGGTAAGCAATTAATTAATTTAGTAATTAATTAATCATCTTTTGTAACTTGACTTACTAATCTTTTATATCACCTATATTAGGCCCGTTACTACACTATAGTTCTATTTGAATATGAATCATATTATTGGGCCCAAAATTCCACACTTAGTTACTATTTAATTTATTAGGCCTAATATTGTAATACTAGAGAATTTCTAATGCATTAAAAATGCAATAAGTTAAGGATTATTTTAAGATAAAAATATAGTTTAAGGAAAAATACTGTATAATAGTATGAAAAATTATACAGTATTAGAATAATACAGTGCAAGAAAGTACATTAATTAAGTTATGTAGTATAAAAATTACACTACAAAAGTAATGCAGTATAGGAATTAGACTATTTATGGTTAAGCAATACAAAAATTAGGCTATTTAAGTTAAAGTAGTATAGGAATAATACTGTTTAGAAAATATGGATGAATAAGAAATGCTGTAACAGTATAAATATACTATCAGTATAAATTTAGACTATAAAAAGTTAGATAATGTTGGAATTACATTATGTGATGGATGGAAATAAGTATGGGAGATTATGGGACCTCATAAACTACATGAAAAAGAATACCGGCAGTATAGAAAAAATACTGTCAGTATAAATTTAGACTACGTAAAAAGTTTGGTGGATACTCAATGGATTTTGATTGGGCCATCATACCATAAAATGTGGCCCAATCACCTAAAGCCACCCAAGGGAACCCACTTGATTACCATGAGTCAAATGATGACTCACCACCTAATAAAAAAAAAGAAAAGAAATGAAAAAGGAAAAAAAAAGGTGAATATATTCATGGTATAAGAGACCATTTGGTCTCCAATGTGCAAGAAAAAAAGAAAACAAGAGAGAGAAGAATGTGAAAAGGAAGAAAGAAAACAAAGAAAGAAAGAAAGAAAGAAAGAAAGAAAGAAAGAAAGAAAGAAAGGTAGAAAGGAAGAAAAAAAAATGCTCAATTTCCTTCTTATGGAAACCACCCCTCCCATGAAATCCTCTAAAGATTTTTCTTAATGCATAAGCCTCCAAATCATGTAGAAAAGCAAGAAAAAGTGAAGGGGATGAAAATTGAAGAGTTTTAAGGTAAAACTCAAAACTTTTCCCCCTTGTATACTAGGTTTTTGTTCAATTTTTTGATAGATTTTATGGTATGGTATGGGCTTGATGTCAAGGGAATTTGGAAGCTTTCAAGTGGTAAAAGTGAGGACAAGCACTAGGGAATGAGTCGGTGAAATCCTAGTCCCACAAGCTTTGTTAAAATTTGTATTTTTCATATGCATTCCAAGTGTTTAAAGAAATGTTTAAGCCATGGCATGTAACATGGACATTATGGCATGGTTATTTTATGTTATATGTTGATGGTGATGATGATGGAAAGAAGAAAGTAAGGGTTTTGATGAAATTTCAAAAGGGACTAAATTGTAAAGAAGAAAAGAATTCTCGGCAGATTTGAAAATCAGTCAAAAAGTCCCACTAAATGTTAGAATTTCAAGAAAGTTAAAACATGAAAGTTATAAAACTTGTCAAAACTGATAGGACAAAACAAACAGTTTTTCAAAATTCTACCTAGTTTAGAAGTTATGAATTTTACGAAAATTTGAGCACAAAATTCAAGAAATGGAAACTTTATGAAATGGTTGAATTCGACTATAGTGCTTTTGTAAGTTTTATTCATTGTGAAAAATTGAACGTTTTGGTATAAAGGGGTAGTTTTTGGGTTTGGGGGCAAAAAGGTAAATATTTTTGTATTTCGGTCCCAAACTGTAAAATTGTGTAAAAACTAGGTTTTCACTAGGGAACATTGATTTCCTACATTGCTATAGGCAGTAAATAATTATAGATGCTAAGTTTTAAAGAATTTAAAGTTTAGTCAAGGATTGAAAGAAAATAAATGAACTTAAGGGCAAAATGGTCATTTTATGACAAAGGCCACAACGGACCTAAAACGCTAATGTCAGGAAATGTTCCTTAGTGGAAATTTTTTCATATTGTGTAAGTAATGAAATGGTAAAATTAAGCAATGAGTGTGATAAGTTACAAAGTGGACGAAAAACCTGCTAGGGGTAAAATCATCATTATCAAAGAAACAGCTAGAACGGAGTCGAACACTCCAATTTAGCATAGCGTTATTAGACAAAAAATATTCCATAATGCGTTAAGTAATTAAGCCATCATGTGAGATGGGAAATTTAATAATGGATGTTCTAGTAAAACAAAGGTAACTGGGTAGGTTACAAAGTCAAGTAAAGAAGGAGGTAACCTGATGGGTTGCTGAGCTTGGTTATATAATTAAGAAAAGGGAAAGGAAACCTAGTGGGTTATAAAATTAAGGAAAGGAAAGGTTAAACTGACAATATACCAAGTTATGAAAAAAAAAAAGAATGAATGTTTAATGTTTAAGTTTTATTATCAATCGAGTAGATTGATAAAAAGAAAGTTAACTAATAAGGCAGGTATCGTATGATCAAGAAACAAAAGCCAACTAATGGAAGGAAAAGGAATGGGACAAGAATGGAATAGAGAACGTTAGAGTTAAGTCCAGGTAAGTTTAGAACTCACCTACAGCATAAAGTAAATGATTTTTAAATGTTTATATATATATATATGTTTACAAATGTGCTTGCAATGGTTATACAAGCTGTTTTTAAAAGTATGTTTGCATCTATTATGCAAAAAGTTTTACAGTGTGAATTAAGATTTACAATGTACTTGCAACTATTATGTTTAGAGCATGATTGCATATAATATGCATAAAGTTTGGAAGATCAAGTAAACGTTTGCAATGTAATTGCAATAATTATGTTTAAAGTATGTTTTACATTTTATTAATGCATATTGTTTTATAGTATCAGTTATAAGTTTTATGTTTAATTTGTTATGCAATAAGTTTCGGAGTACAAATTATGATTTGCAAAATATGTTTGCGTTTTTTGTTGCATTTGTTATGCAATAGGTTTTAGAGTATAAGATATGATTTGCAAAGGTGTTTGCATATGATGTAGTAGCATTTGTTATGCTCATTAACGTTAAAAAAGGTAAAGCATAGACGATAAAAGAAAGTAACCAGACTCCTTGTTGTGAAGTATTGAAAGTAAAATAAAAATTTGACCTCCTTGATGTGAGGTATATGACCTCGATGTTCGATGGCCTCAAGTCTTCCACAAGGAAAGCATCATGTTCATGATCTCATAATTAATGATGTTGGTACGAACGCTAAAGTAAGATAAGGAAAGCTAAGAAATAAGGATAGAAAGCTAAAGTAGGATTGTAACACCCACTAATTTTTACATAATGCATTATGATAGATATTTAAACAACATTATGAATTTTCTATATGATTTTATGTTACTGACTATTTTATTTGAGTATTATGACAGGTGATAGTCATGTGAAATTAATGTGCCCAAGGTGTTTATGTCAATAATGTTGCATGCATGATATATATTTTTTAATAAGTTAAGATTTTGTTGTATTTGAGAGTATGTGGGAGTTCGGCAGGCCAAATTGTCCCTTACAAAACAGCAGGCCAGATTTTACGAATTCGGCAGGCTGAAGTGAATCATCGTAGGCCAAAGACAGCCGACGAGCAATCAGCAGAAATTTTTCAAAAATTTGTGACAAGGATGATTATGTGATTAGATGATTAATTTTGATTGATTGGCATATTTTTGGCTTGATTTCCTATTTTAGGAAATTGAATGTTTGACTTTTTTCTCATTTGAATTACTTGATATGGTTTCCTATTTTGAGAGTTAAAATTGGGCAAGTGGACCAAATCATTGTCAACTTTCCCAAATTCCCCTCAATCTCCCACAATTATACAATCTTTTTTTTTTTTTTTGCCAATTCAGAAAAATTAACCCCCCTTCATCATATTACTTCTATTTTCACGTACACTTCCCAAAAAAAAAAAAAGAAAGGAGAAGAAATTTCCTCCCACGCTCTCCTCCTCTTCTTCCCTTCAAGATTTCTTTTCTCTCTTATTTACCTACAAATATTTGAATGTAAGATTGGGTTTTACCTTGGGTGGATTCAAGGAAGGCTTGAGAAGAATCATTTTGAGGTAAGAGTTTGTTTTTGGTTTATTCTAAGATGAAATTTTTCCTTGTAATCCAACTGCTATATATATCATTATCTAGGAAATTTTCTTTTGCTCTGAAATTTTAATATGTTGTTCATGGATGTGTTATGTGATGTTTCTTCAAATTTTACGTTATTTTGATTTTTCTACATCGAAATATGAATTTTCTTCTCTCTATCACTCACTATTTAATGATTGCTGATAGGTAAAATTTCTCAAAGGGCAGTCCTTGTTCCTTAGGCAAATGTTCGGGTCTAAAAGTATATGTCCGATATAACCTCAAGTATAAGGTTGTCCAAGTAATAAATCTCGATGAGTCCGAGGTCGATCCCATAGGGAAAAGATATTATAAAGGTCCAATATATTAGTTCTATTATGTTTAGCTGAAGAATCTGAGAATAAAAGTTAATTTTATTTACAATATTTACATTTTTTTCCTTTTTTCATTTTTAGATTTTTTTCTTTTTTTTTAGGAATTTTAACAACAAGAAATGTGGCTTAGATTTGAATAGCAAATGGAACTTTAATAAGCAAAATTTAACTTAGGAGATGGAACTTTAACAATAAGTACAATTAATTTTAAAAATAACAACAATTTTAACAAACACCGAGGATTAAAGGTTCAATTTTGGCAATTAATTTAAATATGTTTTAGTTTTTCTAAACTTATTTATTAATATGGTTTAAGTATGCAATATGCCATATTTTGTCTACAATAAATCAAGAGTTACTAAGTATTCATTCTGCCAATTTATGTCAATAATGCATCAAAAACTCATGTTTAACAAATATATATGTTTTCAAATTAACCCACTAAAATTACCGACAAAATGTACCGTTAAGTATTTATCATGTCATTTCATATCTGCGAATAATCAAAGTATTCATAGGCATTATTTGTGCTATCCTATGTCTATGATAAATCAAAACTTAATTTTGCAAGAATTTTAGTTAAGTTAACATGAAAATTATAAGTTTTCTAAAAATGATTTTGACATTATAACAACTTAAAAAACTTTGAAAAACTAAAAATATTGACCTTAATTTTGCCAGAATATCCCACTCTCTCCCTACAAAGTAGAATTTAGAAGGACATGATGAAAGTAGAAACACACATATTTTTACTAATTACAACTATTTTACAACATAAAAACTAGAATTATTTTACAAAAATATAAAACAAAAATTTAAAAAAGGACTAACCTAAGAAGAAGAAAGAAGAGAATTTTCTCCAAAGGAGAATGGTATGATTTACATGAAGAGAGGGGGGGTATTTATAGTAGAAGACACGTGGACGACTAAGATACAATAATCTAAAGCTGATCCAACGGATGAGATCACACCACGTGTCAGTTTTTGTTTTTATTTTTATTTTTTCGATTTCTTGAGCATTTGAGGTCTGTTTTTGCTCGTTTTTGTGCCGTTTTGCTACGTTTTTCCTCCAAATTTCAAATCTAAAAATAAAAAACACACTAAAATTAATTATTTTACAAACATAATATTTACAAAAAATATTAAAAATATTTATTTTATAATAAAACACACAAAATTTATTAAAAATACATAAAAATTTCTAAAATTGACAAACCATAATAGATATGCTATTTAAGACTCGGGATTATTTTTAGAAATTACTAAGGACATAATAAAACATATTGCAGACTCAAAACTTATTTACAAACATTTTAAAACTTGAAATAAAATCACATAATATTATTTTTACGGTTTTCATTATTTACAAATTAAACATATATTTAACATTACTAAAAATATTATTTAACATAAAAACACAATAAAAATACATTTTTAAATACATTTTCACACTAAGACACTAAAACACTGTTTATCACTAAATTGCTATAATTGAGGAGTTTTATGAGAAATATTAATGCAAAATGCTTGATTTTAATGTTAAGAAAAGTGCATTTTTTAAGTCTCATCACACCCCCCAACCAGCTTATTTCTAGCCCCCAGCAATTAAAGCGATAAAATTTGAAACAAACAAAAGTTTGTTTTTTTTTTAAGCTAGTGATTCCTCACTGATTTTCCTCAGGGTTTATTTCATATTCATGCCTCAAAATAAAAATATAAATATTAATTAAGTTATGATTCATTTCTAGAGTATGTCAAATATTTAAGATGAATTTTTCCATGCATGTGTGAATTTTTATTACTAATCAATGCATATTAATCAGAAAAATTTACATTAATATAACTTAATTTATTTAAATAAATTCTTGTAAGTTTGTTTTTCATCTCTCTCTCCGCTAATGTAGAATAACACCTTGTTAAAGACTTTAAGGACTTTGTTTAGCTTGTAATGTAAGGCTTGGGTCAAAGGTAGGATGAAAGACATATTTGAGGCTCAGTTCACCGATAAGGCACTTACAAAAATCCTGAACCTTTAAAATGTACAATCTAATTCCCAAAATTACAATCCCAAACTTGAAATGAAATTTCTTTTGTCAATCACTTTTATTTAACTTTTCTTTTCTTTTCTTTTTTCTTTTTTTTTTCAATTTTTTTATTATTTTTCTTTTTTTTCAATTTTTTTCACTTTATTTATTTATTTATTTATTTTTACTGAAAGACAAAAATAACTGAAGAGTTATAATAAAGTTACATATTTTACAAATATAGCAGATATTCTTAGCCCATCCCAACCTCCCATAACATTGGTATAAACCCTATTACACTTGAAAAATCGAATGCCTTATGAGTGAAAGGTAAAAGAAAAGGATTATGAATTAAAAAAAAAAAGGCTACGCTAAATATGTGGAAACAAAGAAAAAAAAGAACATTAAGCACAATGAGGTAACTAAGGATATAAAATATCTTTAGGTAGGCTTGAAAGGCTCAAACATTTCAAAGATGGCCTTAATTTTATCTATAACTTAGTGTTATTTAGGATTTCGCCTCAAGAGGTATTTAAACAAGTTATAAGATTTTATAAAAATAAACCAAATTATATTAACATAAACAGTCTCTAAATTAATATAACAAATCATAGTGCAAGATTATGTGTTCAATTTTAGGAAAATTTCAACCTAAATATAAGGCAACTAAAGAAACTAATATAAACTTAAATAATATTTAAAATTTACCTTAAGTCATGAATATGCTATAATCTTGATGTCGTCATCGGATAGGAGGCAAATCATTGAAAATATTTTTAGATTTTTTTTTAAGTTTTTTTTTAGTTTTTTTTTTTTAAGTAGAAACACAAATGTAATGCAAACACACAATTTTTACAATCATGTAGAAATACATTTCAAGAATGCTAGTCACTCTATTACTCAACTATTTCTACCAAGGTGAAGATGCGTTTCAAGAATATTAAGTATTCCTTAACTCAACCATCTTCAAACTTGCATGCTACACAAGGAGAAAAATACGAAGATGAAAGTTTACAAACACAAATTTTTGAACCATTCTCGAGACGTGTTTTAAGATAAATCCTTCACTCAGCCATCTCGACCTAGGAACATATGAATCTTAAAATCTTACAAACAACGCACTCTTTTTTTTCTGCTTGGTTTTTAAAACTAGTCCTAGATTCAATCACAAAAGAAGAAAAATTGACACAACCCTCTCCCCCAACCTAAATTGAACACTGTTCCCAATGTTTAACAAGATTAAGCAGGAAGAGTGACAACATATATTTACAAGAGCCGTTATTCAAAAACAAACACAAAAACAAAAACATAAACCATGATGCTATAGGTAAAAATAAAAGAGATAGAGTTTAGAGAGAAAGATCCAAATCTCATTTGCGCTTTTCATAGAGCTTTGATGTTGCAGTGTCTGCCTCAGGGTCAATGACTTGCATTTTTTTGAGCAATTCCACTATAGTAGGGGTAGAGATAAAAATCTTTCTTTGTGACTCTTCAAGAAACCTTTGTTCCACAGCATGATCTAAAAAACTAAGCAAATTGTCAAAGTAACCGTTTATATTTAGCAAACCAACAGGTTTACAGTGTAGCCCTAGCAATTTCCAACTAGCAATGGCAAAAAGTTCTTCTAGAGTTCCTAGACCTCCACGTAAAGCAATGAAAGTATCAGAAGCAAACTCCATGTCTCTTATTCGTTCGGGGATACCTACGACTATTTTTTTCAACACCAATAGTAGGTCCACATAAACAACTTTAAGCAAGGACACCTGGGATAATACCTAAAGCTCTAGTACCTCCAGAATGACTTCCAGCAACAACAGTACCTATTAAACCTAGACTACCTTCTCCATAGACAAGATTTATCTTTTTCTTAGCCAAGACAAATCCTAAATAAAATGCAGCTTCTATGTAATCGATACCTTTTCCTAATCTAGAACCGCAAAACACACAGATATTTTTGAACTTTAAAGACGACTGGGACGGGGACTCCATATCCATTACTAAAACTAAGACTCTTTTTTTTTTTTTAAGACTGACTCTATCTTACAAATCCGCTCTGAGAAAAACTTAAGAACTAAAAGGATTTTATACACACCTAAGGAGAACGTTGGATAAAATTAGGTAAAGATAGCTATGATGATAGATAAGGATAGGTAGATAAATGTGACACATTTGTAGACTTTTTGAAAATTTTTATCTGACGAAACTATTTACCTTTTGACAAACTAGACTTTACTGTACAACTTTTGATAAATGGGACTAAATTTTTAAAATCGAAGCAAAGCTTATCTTACATGACACATAAGGTACCTACCGAAGAAAATTATGCATCTAACAAAAGAAGAAAAGTCAAAATATTATTATTAAAAGACAAACAGTACAATCACAATTATTAAACAAGTACTATTAAAATCACACAAAACAAAAATCATTTTGTTGATGAAATTTTATTTGAGAATGAGTTAAAGAAAACTTTCATTCATCAAAACATATTTCTAGAAATTCTGTTACTCAGTCGTTCTGATGATTTTTAAAACCATGATTATATCTCGAATAAATTTTAAACACTTTTCTTTTTTTTTTTCTTTTAAAGACAAACACTACAAAGAAAAAAAAATACTTTACAGACCTTGTTCTGAAGTAGAAGGATCTTGAGTCTGCTTTCCATTTAACATTTTCACAAACTGAACAGTTGGGTCTTTTATCGTCAGATTCCCTAGATGTTTCTTTTCTGTATGAAATTGAGGCCAAAGTTTTGACATAGCCCCCCAAACATATCCACTTGGGTGTGACTCAAGAGAAGCTTGGAGATCTTCTAAATTTTCATTCCTAAGACCATTTTTACAGAACTGAATTTTATCTTCCCTATTTATAGATATGAAACCAGGTGAGGGACACTTACCAGAATAGGTTTGACGAGAACACTTAGGACATTTTGACTCCATACGAGTGGCTATTCTTTTCCTAGCATACAAACTTGTACCCATACTAAGAAGACCAACATTATTTACATCACTAGGACGAACAAGACCTTCTATATACATTTTTACATTGGTTGGAAGTTTAAAAAGAGAAAGGACCCAAAGATGAGTGATTCGAGTTTTATAATTCTTTCTGAGCTCTCTTTGAGAAAGTGAAGGAAAGTATTCTTCAAATGTTTGTATTTAGGATCCATGACTTGAAAGCAATAGAGAGATTCTTGAGAGTGAATTTAAAGTTTTAAGGAGAAAAAGACTTGAGTGCAAGGATTTTGAATTATTTGAGTGGGTTTAAGAGCTTTTAAGAGAGTATTGAAAAGATTGTGGGATTAAAGAAGAAGAGATTGAAGAATTTTTTAGAAGAAGTTCGAAGGTTTTATGGAAAATTTTAAGGAAATAGTTGAAGATTTAGAGAGAAGGCAAAGAGAAAATGCGAGCTTAGAGCGAAAAAGAGTGGAAAATTTCAAGCTTGAATGTATAGTGAACAGTTTTATAGACAAAAAATTGGTACTGTTTAAGACACAGTGGAAACAGTTTTTACCCATATGAAAGGCTAATCTAAATTGGGCTAAACAGAAATTGGGCTAAGTACTAATAAACTAATGGATTACTAACACACCAAAAAAAACTTAAAAATATTTTTGTTTATTTTATTTTATATTTTTTTTTGAATTTTTTAATTTTTTTTTAATTCTAAAATTCAGAAAAATGCATTTTGATCATTTCATTAAAGTGCGTATCTAGAGGCCATTAGTACAAAGTATCAACTAATCAAAACTAGATTATAACCTCCATATCCTCAGCCACTTCAACTGAATTTTTGAAATTATTTTTCTGATTTTTAGAAAAAACAAAGAAAATAAAAATACAACACACTTAAATAATACAAACATATAAAACAAACATTAATCTATAATTATGATTTCGGTCTCAGAATTAGAATCATCAATGTTAATGGCTGGCAGAACAGTTGCTCTAAACCTTCTCAAAAGATAGCACTCCCAAAGAGCTAAGTTACCAGCTGCTTCAAAGAACCTTTGTTGAAATTCTTCTTTATCCATGGGATCATATATGAAATCATCCATAGTATCACCCATTACTTCATCTTCAAAAATTTCATTTTCAGGTTCATGCTTAAAATTTGAATTTTCAAGTTCTAGCGTTTGGTCAACAAAAACATTCACAGGATGATTATCAACTTTGGATGGAGCATTCAAATCAAAAAAATTAGCCAAATTAGCTAAAGGATCAACAAACATTCCAGAAGTACTGCTCTCAACAAAATTCACTTCACACTTTTCCAAGGATGATTGCGCCATGTTAAAAATGTTGAATTCTAAAGTCATATTTCCAAAAGACAATTTTAGTATTCCATTTCTACAATTAATCAAAGCATTAGAAGTTGCAAGAAATGGACGACCTAAAATGACAGGAATTTGAGCATTTGAATTTGTAACAGGTTGTGTATTCAAGACAATAAAATCTACTGGGTAGTAAAATTTATCAATTTGAACTAACACATCCTCAACAACACCTCTTGGAATTTTTACAGAATGATCAGCTAATTGAAGTGTGACAGATGTTGGCTTAAGTTCACCTAAACCTTACTGTTGGTAAACAGAATAAGGTAAAAGGTTGACACTAGCACTAAGATCTAACAATGCATGTTCAATGTGAGTGTTTCCTATGATACAAGAAATCGTGGGATAGCCTGGATCTTTGAACTTAGGTGGTGAGTCATGTTGAATGATTGAACTAACATTCTTAGTTAAAAATGTAGTCTTAATCACATTATGCTTTCTTTTAATTGTGCATAAATCTTTCAAAAATTTAGCATATGATAGGACTTGTTTGATTGCATCTAAAAGCGGAATGTTAATTTTGACTTATTTGAAAAGTTCAAAAATTTTAGCATTTTTGTCATACCTCTCTTTTGAAAGCAAAGCTTGAGGAAACGAAACTTTTGGAACAAATTTTTCTTTCGAATCATTCTTTTCTTTTTCAAAATTTTCCTCATTACTATTAATTTTTTTTTACCACTTTTCAAGGTTGAATTAACCTTTTGATCCTTTGAAAGATTAGTCTTATCAATAGTTTTTCCACTTCAAAGAGTTGTGACAAAATTAACAGTTTCTTGTTGTGATTGTGAGCTAGAAGAGGCAACTTCATTTACAGATGGATAATGTACAGGTTGAGTAGGAAATTTGCCTTTTTCTTAAATGCAAAGTGAAGAGATGAGTTTAGAAATAGACTCTTTAATTTTATGAATGTCTTCAGAAGTGCGAGTGTTGTGAACTTCTCATTTTTGAATGAGTGATTTTTTAGCTTGATTGAAAGATTGCAAAGTATCTTTAAGAGTTTTGACTCGAGAATGAAGATTTTCAGAAAAATTTTGTGGAGGCCTTTGAAAATTTTGAGAATTTGATGAAAATTGTGGATTTTGAGATTGTTATGGAAATGGTGGACGACCTTGAGAATTTTGTGGTGGAAGTGGTGGTGGTGGTTGAAATTACTGTTGTGGTTGATCATTTCTCCAACTGAAATTAGGATGGTTTCTCCATTGTGAATTATATGTGGCAGAATGTAGGGATGGAAATGGCTTCCTAGGTGGGTCCAATTGATTTGTGTAATTTACCTATTCATAGGACTCTTTCTTAAAACTTGGGCATTCATAAGTTGAGTGTCCTAGAGTTTGGCAAACACTACACAAAATTTCAATTTTGGGTTCTTGGACATTCCTATGTTCCATGGCTTCAATTTTTTTAGTCAAACATGCAATCCTAGCACTTAGATCATTTTCTTGACTAAGTTGATGGATACCTCTTTGAGCATTAGCAAGATTAGATCTAATTGAGCCTTCAAAATTACTATGTTGCCAGTATTGAGAGTTATCAGCCAAATTATTAAGAAAATATAATGCTTCATCAGGTTCTTTATCAAGGAATTCTCCATTACACATTGTTTCAACAAATTGACGGGTTTCAGGAGTTAAACCTTCATAAAAGAAACTAATGTAACACTATTTTTTAAAACCATGATGTGGGCAAGAATTCAACAAATCCTTAAAACGTTCCCAACATTGAAAATAGACTTCCTTTGCATTCTGGGAAAAATTTTGAATTTGTTTCTTCAAAGCATTGATTTTATGTGTTGGAAAGAATTTTTTCAGAAACTCAGTTTGCATTTCTTGCCATATGCCAATTGATCTTGGTTTTAAAGAAGTGAGCCAAGTTTTGGCTTTATCTTTTAAAGAAAAAGGAAAAAGCTTAAGCTTAACAACTTCATTTGAAACATTTTGATCAGTGAAAGTAGCACAAACATCTTCAAACTCTCTAAGGTGCAAGTATGGATTTTCATATTCTAAACCATGAAAAGTTGAAAGTATGTTAATCATGCCTGGCTTAAATCTAAAATTATGAGCATTAAGAGGAAAATTAGACATGATGGAGCAGATTCACAAGGTGGTTGTAAATAATTATGCATTGACCGAACAACAGGATTAATGATTTGTTAATTTAGCATGTTATCATTGTTAACACTTTCATCATCAGCCATTATATCCAATTGTGAAGGTGCAACGGGTGGTCTAATGGGATCTAGATTTTTTCTAACTAGACGACACAATTTTGATGTATGAGACCAAGCATGCATGCAGATAATTACAAAAAGAAACAAAAAAAAAATAGTCTACATGAACATTAATATAAATACTAACATGCAAACTACGTGAACGGAAACTTTTTGGTTTTTGGATTTTTTTTTTTAATTATTGGTACTTGCAAAAACACAGAAATTAATAACAAAAATATTAACAGAAATATTAACAGGTTCGAGCAGTATAACTGTCCCTTTAAGATAAAAAATAAAAATAAAAAGTGCAGAAAAAAAATAAAAAGTTAGGTAGTTAACAAGTTAGAAGTAAGATGTTAGATGTTAGATTAGAAAGTTAGCAGTTAGTAGTGCAGGAAATATAAAAGTTAGTGATAGTTAGAAAGTTAGATTAGATAGTTAGATTAGAGATATATATATATATATATATATATATATATAAAAGTTAGAAAGTTAGAAGTTAGTAAGTTAGCAATTAGAAAGTTAGAAATATATATATATATATATAATATACTAATATATTGTCCTTATGTCTGTCTGCTCCCTGGCAATGGCGTCAAAAACTTGTTCGGGTCTAAAAGTATATGTCTGATATAACCTCAAGTATAAGGTTGTCCAAGTAATAAATCTCGATGAGTCTGAGGTCTATCCTACAGGGAAAACATATTGTAAAGGTCCAATATATTAGTTCTATTATGTTTAGCTGAAGAATTTGAGAATAAAAGTTAATTTTATTTACAATTTATTTACAATATTTACATATTTTTTTCCTTTTTTCATTTTTAGATTTTTTTCTTTTTTTTAGGAATTTTAACAATAAGAAATGCTTAAATTTGACTAGTAAATGAAACTTTAATAAGCAAAATTTAATTTAGGAGATGAAACTTTAACAATATGTATAATTAATTTCAAAGGTAACAACAATTTTAACAAACACCGAGAATTAAAGGTGTGGCATCCAGCCTAGGCGTACTCCCTCAAGCCTCCATAGGACCCACCTTGCGGGGCCCGCGGACTTATGGCTCTTATTGGTAAACCATCCCTGTGCCGCCCACTCATCCGTACTGTCCCCTTAGGGGCCCTCTGGCCCCTCAGGGTTTTCTTTCACGTCCCTCGGGTTTGAACCTCAAACCTCCCTTAAGAGGTTTTATTTTCTTCTCGAGTACCAATTGAGTTTATTTCTTTCTCGAGTACCAATTGAGCTAGTAGCTCAATGGGTACTCAAGAAGGAAATAAGAACCTCTTAAGGGAGGTTTGAGGTTCGAACCCGAGGGACATGAAAGAAAACCCAGAGGGGCATGAAAGAAAACCCAGAGGGGCTAGAGGGCCCTAGAGGGGACAGTAAGGATGAGTGGGCGGCACAGGAATAGCTCACCAATAAGAGCCACAAGTCTGAGGGCCCCGCAAGGTAGGTCTTATGGAGGCTTGAGGTGGGGCCCGCACCAGACGCCACAAAAGGGTCAATTCTGGCAATTAATTTAAATATGTTTCATTTTTTCTAAACTTATTTAGTAATATGGTTTAAGTATGCAATATGCCATCTTTTGTCTACAATAAATCAAGAGTTACCAAGTATTCATTCTACCCATTTATGTCAATAATGCATCAAAAACTCATGTTTAACAAATATGTATGTTTTCAAATTAGCCTACTAAAATTACCGACAAAATGTACCGTTAAGTATTCATCATGTCATTTCATGTCTGCGAATAATCAAAGTATTCCTAGGCATTATTTGTGCCATCCTATGTCAATGATAAATCAAAACTTAATTTTGCAAGAATTTTAGTTAAGTTAACATGAAAATTATAAGTTTTCTAAAAATGATTTTGACATTATAACAACTTAGAAAACCTTTAAAAACTAAAAATATTTACCTTAATTTTGCTAGAATAATTCCCTCTCTCCCAACAAAGTAGAATTTAGAAGGACATGATGAAAGTAGAAACATACATATTGGTATGATTTACATGAAGAGAGGGGGGGTATTTATAGTAGAAGCAAATATACTATTTACAAGATTTTTACATTTATTTGTTTATTTTATTAATTATTTATATTATCTTATTAAGATTTTTTAAGTGGATAATAATGAAGGGTACAATTTAAATGATGGAGAATTTTTTGGAATAATTTATAATCAACCACTCCATTATTCCCTAACTAATTTTGATTTTTATTATTATTTTATTATTTTTTTCTTTTTTTTTTCTCTCGGATTAGGCTATAACGTGTTTAAAAATTTTGGTAATCCAACGTGATGCGGCATACAGAATGGACGCACAGAAGCCCTTTGATCTGCTGACTTTGACTCGCTTAATAGCACAGATTCGGTCAACCGAGAAAAGTCAACGCGTAGAATTTGACTCATTTCTGACCGCGAGATCTAGTCTTTTTAAGCTAATCCGACAGATGAAAAGAGGACGCACGTGTATCGCCATAATGCAGGTGATCGACGAGGAGAAAACACACGGACGCTGAGATGCATTGATCTAAAGTTGATCCGATGGATGAGATCATGCCACGTGTCAATTTTTGTTTTTATTTTTATTTTTTTGATTTCTTGAGCATTTGAGGTCCCTTTTTGCCCCTTTTTGCGTCATTTTGCTCATTTTTTCCTCCAGATTTCAAATCTAAAAATTACAACCATACTAAAATTAATTATTTTACAAACATAATATTTACAAAAATATTTATTTTATAATAAAACACACAAAAATTATTAAAAATTTCTAAAATTGACAAACCATAATAGATATGCTATTTAAGACTCGGGATTATTTTTAAAAATTACTAGGGACATAATAAAACGTATTTGCAAACTCAAAACTTATTTATAAACATTTTAAAACTTGAAAAAAATCACACAATATTATTTTTACAGTTTTCATTATTTACAAATTAAACATATATTTAACACACCGAAACGACTCTAAAAATTACTAAAAATATTATTTAACATAAAAACACAATAAAAACACATTTTTGAATACATTTTCACACTAAGACACTAAAACACTATTTATCACTATATTGCTATAATTGAGGAGTTTTATGAGAAAGATTAATGCAAAATGCTTGATTTTAATGTTAAGAAAAGTGCATTTTCTAAGTCTCATCAGCAAATAAATGTTATTTCCCACGAAATTTTAGAAATAAGTTCATGTATATATTAGGTGTTGAACTGGAAAGTCTCATTGTAAAATAATAAATATTTTGGGCGTTATTGAATTTTCATTAAGACTAGGTTTTGGATACTGTTTTATCAGTGAATTGATGGACTTTCATTATGTGACTTTTTGTATGACTAAATGAATTTAATTGGTGATGAAACTTTGTGTACTTTTGTAGTTACATGTTAACAAGTTGTCATATGAATTTTAGGGTAATAGTAATTTTATTTTAATTATTGGAATAAGATGATTGTATGTAACTCACTGCCTAATATGATGGAGGTATTTTTGTTCCTGTCTTCCAATGCACGTTTTGGGATGTTTTAAATTTATTTAAAGGTAATTTTTGGCTATGTTGTAATTTTAAGTGTCTATTATATGTAGTATATTTATGAAATTATTTTAGGATATGGATAATTTACTATAGGAATGCAAATGGCGATTGCTCATTGTTTTGTTATTGCTGGCAGTTTTGGTAGTGTAAGTTATGTGGCTTATTGAAGTTGCCAAATGAAATTTTTATGACCAACGAAAAATCATGATATTATGTTTATATGTTAACTTTGTCCTTGCCAAGTGTGGTGCTCAAATTGTGTATGAATAGTAAGTTATTAAGCTATCAATTTACAAGGGTTAGGCAGATTCTTTAATTTTCAGTGAGCATGAATGTTTGTATGATGCTATAATGCAACTGTGTACTTGTAATTTTCTTGAGTTTAAAGCATGGATGATGTTTTATGATGTTGGATAATTTTATGAGAATGAAAATTAATTTTATGTGTAAATGAATGCATGACATGAACACACCAAGAAGTGAGCTCATCGAGACCGCGGCGACGTCACCTAAGATATAGTTAAAGTTAAGTAAGCTAAACAAGTAAGTACATTCTCGCCTGCAACATGATAAAAGTTTATGAAAAGTTTTGAGAATATGTTTTATGATAATTTTTAAGTTTGTTTTTTTTACATGTTGTTTTCTCATGAAAACTCTTGTTGCAACAAGAAAGTTTGACAAATGTTTCAATGATGAGGTATATTAAAAGTATATCAACATATACGTATCACTCAATTTAGTGTTGCATACTCTATGTTTATGTTTATGTTTATAATGTCCCAAAGGTTAGACTTGCCATGTTTGGTTTAAGATTAACTACCCATCTCCTCTCATGACGGCGCGCCTACGATGATGATGTTTATGATGCAATACTTGGGCCCTAAAGATAAAATGAATGAAGATTTAATGTGGATAATGTCAACAAAAGAAATGTTCTATATGAAACTGTGCCTAGTGCACTTTTATGATGAAATGATGATGATTATGGTTATGATGTTTTCATAAAATGTTTTATGTTGTGAGTTAGCAAATGTACTTATTAAGCTTTTTGCTTACTAAGTTTTAAATCATGTTGCAGATAAGTGTAAGAAGATCATGGATTAGGTGGAGGGTAAAGATAGGCATGTGGGATAAGTAAAGAACGATGGATTGAAAACAAAATACGCCAAAGAAGTTTCAAAAATTTATAGACTATGTTTTGTTTTCCGAGTACATTTATTTGTCTGAGCATGTTTATTTGAAAAAGTTTTTTTTTTTTTTTTAAAGATTTGAACTATGTTTTTATGGTTCTACAAGATTAATATTTGTCATTCGCATTTTGAAATAATGAGACTTGTTTTAAATTGAGAATTTTGTTTTTAACAGCAGTTCGGCCTGCCGATCATTATTGGTTGGTCTGCCGATGCAGTATCAGCCTGTCGATTACTCTGTATCAGCCTACTGATCTTAGTGATTTTAAAACCCTAGTTAGCAGAGCCTCGAGCAACCTACTAGTGGTTGATGTTCAGACTGCCTGACAAGTTCGACTTGTTGAAGTTTGAAGTTTGTTCTACCAAACTGTGTAAGAAAATTTTAATAGTTGCGTTGACTTTTATTCAATATATGGTACTTTTGTTTTGGTGTGATAAACTATTTAAGGAATATTTATAATCAAGTAATTTAAAAAAAATATATGTATGCATGGATCCTGGAGTATGTTTCCCAAATTATGTTTTTATTTAAAATAGTTTATCTTAAATAATAGTATTAGGAACGAATGTAACGACATCTATGTACGTCCTTAAGGGGGGGCGTTACAAAGGTAAGGAAAGTTGAGGAATATAGATAGAAAGCTAAAGTAAGACAAGGAAAGTTAAGAAATAAGGATAGAAAGCTAAAGTAAGATAAGGATAGTTAAAGAATGAAGATAGAAAGTTAAAGTAAGAAACGAATGTTTATAAGACACTCATAATCAAAAGTTCATAATCAAGCATAAATGGAATCATGCATTTTGACTTTGCAAGTATTCCTTGTTATGAAATGTTATATGTTTTGTTTATGAAAAACATTTGGGATAATGTTTATGATAAAAGTTTATGAAAAATATTTTTATGCTTTGAAGAAAAAGTTTGTGAAGAACGTCTATGAAAACGTTTCAGAAATGTTTAATGAAAAATGTTTTAAGCGAAAGGTTTTCATGAGAAAAATTTTTAAAGCATGTTTTAAATGATTTGTAAGAATATGTTTGAACTTACTAAGAGAAAGTTTATAAAAAGTTCCTTCATGCTATAGATAGTTTTATGGGTGATCAGTAGGACCCACTAGATAGGCTAGGTGCTGTAGAGGGCAGATGCGAGAATTTAGGTATGAATACCACCACAGTTTGCTTCCGCTACACAAAAAAAGGTTATCCACTCTTTGATATAGTATTTTGAACGTTTTAAGAAAATCACAGTTTTAAGAAATGTTTTCAAAGTTTTAAGATATATTTTACGAGATGCTTTAAATAATTATAAAGTTAAGTTTTAAGCTATGTTTTAGTAAATCTTTCTTATTAAGTTTTAAGAAACGATTTGAAATGACTTTAAAGTCAAGTGTTGAGCAAGGTCTCAACTTGAATGGCGACAAGGTTGCAACAGTTATTAAGTACGTTTTAAGGAATGTTAAAAGGAAAAGAAAAAATATTTAATTCAGCATTTTTCTTACTAAGTATGTAAGATTAATACTTAAGAACGATGTTTAAGAACATAAAGTGACTGCCCGAAAAGGCTAGTCGTCCCAAATACGACCCTCAGGAACTAAACACATTCTACATGATTAACTATAGGAAATTTGGATCCAATTATTGGCTCGTAAATGAATTCAGACATTGGACCCATAATTTTTATCATTACGTAGCAATCAATAACTTGGACTTCTATGATTCCTCTTTTTAGAAATCAGTTTAAAACTTTGCACTCTAATGTGCAAAGTTACATAGAAAACCTTATGTTAAATTAGAATCTGAATTTTGTAATATAGTAAATTGCATACCCTTACAACTTTGCAAGTGCATAAAGAGTGATTTTGTTGATCATAAATAGTGATTTTGCCACTGAGTAGGTGTTTTGGTTTGAAATTAGTTTTGAAATATGTGTGCGTGTGTGTATATACATATATATATATGTATGTATATTTGGTTAGTTCTAAAGTCTTCTAAACCGTATGTGAAAGATAGTTTTAATAAAAATTTAATTTACAAAAGTTCGTCATTCTGACAAGGACTAAAATTTCTTTTTTTTTCCCAAAATTCATTTTCTGTCTTTAACATTACGTTTGTAGTGATTTTGTAAACTTACCGATTAAACCATGTTTATAAATCAATTTAATGGTTCTTTTTAGAGGCAGAATTTTTAAAAATTTTCTTAAAGTTCTTTATCTCATTGAGATTTAAAACTTTTGTGTTTTTACAAAAATTATGATTCAAAATTTTTAGGGTTCGTTTTTCTCAAAAACAAAAACTACAATATAGATGTTGCAACACTTGTTGCAACATCACTTACAACATAATATGAAATATATAACTGAACAGTCTCGGAACTATCATAAATTGTACAATTGTGGCTATAGAGACCTTGGGAATACATTAGACTGAGAGATTCATGAAAACTAGGCCATTTTGCAATCTATACAATCGGTGTTGCAAAAATATGTTGCAACACCTCCTACAGTACTTAACAAGAATATCTAGATTATGGCCATAGACTATTTTGCGGTTGCTGTGACTATCTGAAGAAGTAATAAAATACATATTCCTACTTTGGAAATTTGAAACTAGATAGTTTTGAAACCGGTACTATGGGTATTGTAAAAACATATTGCAACACCTCTTGTAACACATTATGGAAATTGTTCCACAATGGCCACATACCGTAATGCAGTTGTAGTGACAGTCTTGGGAGACAATAAATTAAGTCTTTCAATTTCTAAAATAAAAAACTAGATAGTTTGAAATTTGTATTACAGGTGTTGTACAAATGTGTTGCAACACCTCTACAAAACCAAGTGGGACAACAAAAAAAGACAAAAATGTTATTTTTGAGTTGAGATTA
This sequence comes from Artocarpus hirsutus, assembly GCA_946598075.1. NCBI lineage: Eukaryota > Viridiplantae > Streptophyta > Magnoliopsida > Rosales > Moraceae > Artocarpus > Artocarpus hirsutus. The sequence goes on along the minus strand of CAMOHE010048583.1, from coordinate 29,846 downwards.
CAATTTTTAACATCTCACATAAATTCATTCATTTTGTTATGACTTAAAAATTCCCAAGTCCAACTAAAAATACTTAAAAAAGGACCTTTAAAGTAACAATTTTTAAGCCTGAAGTGAGTAGAAAATATTTCGAAATACAAAACCACAACTTAAATCTAAACTTTTTCAACCCAACATGCATAAACAAAACTACTTTAATATGATCTTATAAAAACCATAGCATATAGATAAAATAAACTTTATTATAGGCCCACATAACTAAAAATAAAACCATAAACTATTCTTAATATTTAAAAAGAGAAAAGGTTAGAGTGTATACCCTTGAAGATCTATCTTCGAGGAAACTCCACCAAAGCTTGTACTTAGTTTGGATTTTTGGCTAGTAATTTCTAGTATGTGGGAAAGAAAATCTTGAGAGAAAAAGAGGGGTGGCCATGGTTTTTTTAGAGAAACCAAAGAGAAAGTTTTTCTTTGTTGAAGGAATGGAGAGAAAAGAGCAAAGAAAATGAACCTTTGGTTAGGAGGCACGTATTTATAGACAAATACTAAATCTAAGTTAACTTTGCACTTAATTTCTAAGCCATACTTTAAGTGTCTCATGGGTAGAGGTGGCAATAATCGTGTTTGTATCGACACATTTACAGCATGACACATTTAGCCTAAACACGAACACGGCACGATTAATAAACATGCTAGAAATGCAAACACGAACACGACACACCTATGGCATGCATAACACGGCACGACACGATTATTAAACGTGCCGTGACGGGTTGACACGATAACAACATACATATGACACATTTATGACCCAATTAACTAAAAATTTAAAAAAAAATTTAAAAATTTTAAAAATTTTAATTTTTTTTAAAAAGCCAATAAAGAAAATTAACAAAAACATAATATCTAATTAACAGTAACCTACTATAAATATTTCAAATATTTTTATTTTTAAGTATAAATGTGTTATAAATGGGGGGGTCGTGTCGTGCCGTATCAACACGTTTACGGCCTATTTAATTAAACGTGTGAAGGCGTGTTTAGCGTGTTAGCATGAATCCAGCCTGTTTATTTTTGTGTTATTCGTGCCAACCTATTTATGGCACAATTAATAAACATGCGGTCTAAACCCATTTATCTCGTGTCGTTTTCGTATCGTGTCATCGTACGTGTCTAAAATTGCCGGCCCTACTCATGGGAGCTAAAGTGGGACAAAAATTTGAACTTTCCTTGCTTAATATAGGCGCCAACTTCATGAGAAAAGGGGAAAAATATCTCAATAATTGCTTTATCAATAGCTGAAGGTTAGATTTTTTTCCTTTATGTTTCCACATTTAGATGATTTTTTTATGCAATTTGGATTCATGCTTATATGAAAATTATATTATGTATATGAGAATTTCTAACATTCCTACATTCACTGCCAATTATGAAATTAAGAAAACCTCTATGCTAAAGGTTATTTGCTATATGAATTCTATTTCATCATTTCCCACTTACTGATGTTGAGTGGTTTATCAGCTAAGGAAACTCAACTAGTAGGATTGCAAGGTCAAAGGTCAAGGAATCGGAAATGTGAACAATTTTTTTTTTTTTTTTTTTCTAGATAATACATGGCCTAGAAATATGACAGGTGAAAGTTCAATGGTTTTGTGATATGATATGTAAACTTTATGAAACTAGATTTGAGAAAAGAAACAGATTAGGATCATTCAAACACATTGGCAATTAAGAACAAAAGAACAACAAAATCCGTCTTTCTCCATCAACGTTAGTCTGCACATAAAACAATTACAGCCCTTCAAAGGGCCACACCTACTTTGTAGTGATAGTCAAGTCCAGTTGCAATACTTGGGCGAACACTCTATCTATGTATAATTATGCAGCACTAAAGAAATTCAAGGAATTTTAAAACTTATTGCAAGAGACAACAGGGGACAGACTTACACTTCCGCAAGAAACACCATTACGAGAGAACCGACATTGGCATGAACTTATTTCATCAAAGTGTTGGAACAGATTGGAGCGGAGCACGACAAACCCAAGAGTGTTGAAGCAGCACTTAACATGCAAGAAATTGCCAGCGTTCTTAAACACAAAAAATGGTAATCAAACATTAGCAAATTTTGAACTTCAAAATACCTTGAGCCAATGCTTCTTCTACACAGTCTGCAGGTAATTAATGTAGAAAACATATACATTGAAACATTTTATATCACTGATTAGACTAGTATTATACTCAGAAGCCAAGTAACGGAGGTGAAGCCTATAGCCAAACCAAAAGAATTTCACATAAAATTTGATATATATATATATATATATATATATTTGTGTGCGTATATATTTATATATTGAAGTGTTAAATGAAATTTGATAATTAAATACAATTGAAATTCACTAAAATCTTTGCGCTAAAAAGGTTATTTGCCACATAAATTATCTCTCATAACTACCCACTTACTCATGTTGAGTGGTCTATCAGCCAAGCACACTCAACAAATAGGTTGGTGTGACCTTAAAAAACTTCAATTCAGAGAAGTGGCATATTAAGATCCAAAAGAATAACAAAATTTGTAGTTATCAGAGCTCACCACAACAAATCCAAAAGTGTCAGAAACTGCCAATTGCAAATCCAAAAATAGACATTAACAAAACGTGATTCAGAATACCTTACACCATGTATATGAAATACTCGTTGTCTTTTGCCAATGCCCAGAAATCTAAAGGATAAACACGCAAAAAAGAGAGAGAGATAAGATAAGATAAAAGTATAGATAAAAGCGTAGTCTATAACAAAAACATATTCTTGACAAATTGAACACTGAAAACATAGAAATTATGCAAAGTGATATACAGAAATTAACACCAATAATTATACGTTTTGGAATCACCGATAATGCATTCTTGGAATAGTTCAAATAATCAGCAGCCACAAGGATTTTTAAAATTTGATTCGCTTCAGATGTGGTTCACCTGTATCAAAGTCGATGATTCCACCCACTCTGGATTCGGGCTTGTCGGCAATTTCATCTGAAATTGAATCTGAATTTATGCCGTTGAGTCTAACTTGCTCTAAGTTTGCGGAATATAGAATGTGGATCTCACACCTCTTCACTTTAAACTCAGAGGTCTCAAGGGCCTCACACTCTTCGCGTAAGTCAAGTGCACACAACTTTAAAATACATGTCCACTGCATCGGGAAATTAAGTCCTGTCCTCAATGCGATAACACATGTACATATTACTTGATTCTGATGTAGTTGGCAATGGACGTTCATTAAACTCCGAAATGAATTTGTAGTTTTCCTCCTGGTTGAGTTTATAATTGATTTCACAACTTAACTTCAAATCTTTGATGTTAGAATAAGAGTAAATAACAACACAACACTAAACCCAGAAAGTTGGTATTAGGCCATTCTGGTGGAAGCTCCATATAAATAATAGATCCCCTGCTTGATTCTGGAACCACACTGGAATATCATCCCCTGGATGACACGCTGACGTAGCGGAAGCATATAATAAAAAATTAAGAAAAAAGATAAGTTCCTAAAACCTATTGAGTTGATATGAATGTTGGAAAATCCGTTAATTCAATATGAATACCAAAAGAAAGGACTTCCATAGACTTGTTGATTCACGGAGAATACTAGAAAAATAGGCATCAATCACTTGTTGATTCTAAAAAATACCGAGAAAACTAGATACCTCCATCTGTTGATTCAATAAAAGACATGTAAAAAGAAAAATAACTTCATCCACGACTGGGCTAGAATCTGAATCTAAATCTTATCCTTCTTCATCGTCAGGGTCTTCTTCTCGTCCTTTATTATTGTCAAAGATTGTATCAAAATTAATTACTTGATCATCATCTACTCCATTACTTTGGTCGAAGATTAGACCACAATTAAATCTTTCTCTATTATCTTTATCCCTCTAGAAAAGATCCCCTTCATCACAAGTTTCATAGAAAAGGGGACCTTCAGTTTCTTCCTTGTCTTCAAAACTTTCCTCTTTATCTTTGAATTCTTCATTTTCATTTCGTATAACAAAATCTATATCATCAAGTCTTTCTTGGAAATGAACAAGTTCCTCGGGACTAACAGGTGAGGTTGTGGTGGCTGTGCTGGTTGCAAAAGCATGGACGGCGACGACAGGAATACTATTGGGCCTAGGGGGAGTCGACATGCATAAGATCAATATAGAATCTTTTGGCTCTGATACCAACTGTTGTAGTAGAAGTGTATTAACAAAAGAAAAAGAAAAAAAGTATAAATTCTGAAAGCTCATTGATTCGATATGAATGACAGAAAGTTAATTGATTCAATATGAATACAAGAAGAAAGGACTTTTATGAACGTATCGATTCATTCAAAATATTAGGAGAATAGGCATCAATCACTCGTTGATTCTAAATAATACTTAGAAGACTAGATAAACGGATAATAAATCACTTTAATTTCATTGATAATAATTCTACCTTCATACATACGATAGGAGTAACATGTTTATAGCCTAAATTGTCCCAAATAGTAATAAGAAACTAAAAATAGAAATAAGAAAATTAATTATTTCAAAAATTAAAAATAAAGAAGGAAACTAACTATCTAAAATTTTAAAACTAGAAGATAATTCTAAATAATTAAAAGAAACGACCGAAATTCAGAATAAAAGTTTATAGGGAAACAAATCGAATAATTGAAATTTGAAAATAACAAAAAAAAAATCTTCAAAACAGGAAAACTTCCACACGCAACTCTTTGGTAGGCTGGTTGACCACCGGAAGTATAGTTCGGTCGACCATTGGTCTTCACCAGGGACTAATTGAAGAAGAATAAGCCAACTCCCGTAACATAGAAGGAAGTCGTGGATAATCTCAGTAGCATAAAGAGTACGTATTATACATATTATTATTATTATTATTATTTGGGATTTGGGGTAAGTGACTCATTTAAAGTTTTTTTAAGTAATACTTAGTTTTTAACAATTAAAAAAAAGATAGTTTTTGCATATCAATTATATATTGAACTACATTAATGATATACTAATATCAATCAATACATCATTGATGTACTATTAATTAATAGTTTATCATTGATTAGCTTGGAGGTTTATTCACTCAAGATTCTACGGATTTCTCAATGATAAATTATCGGTATATCAATGATAAACTAATTTATTAGGGACAAACTATAGCTAATAAGTTATGTACTAATGATACTCAATGATGTGCATCAATGATGCACTGGTGTTTATCAATGATGTACTATTCTAGAAAAATGTTATTTTTCCTAATTTTCAAAAGTTTGACAATTTTCTTAATTTTTTAAAAGTTTGAACCCATCCTATAATGTACAACGAGGTTAAACTGATTTGAAATGTGTTGATATAAATTGAGAAGCATAGATAGGAAATATTGACTCTAAATGTATCTGAAGGTTATGTGAGAAATGGTAAAACATAAAGAGGACAACGGTTATGTCCTTGGGCATGAATACCCTAAAAGGTAAATATGAAGAGGCGACAGTGCTCTTTTAGGTCGAAAGTCTCATAACACAATGAATAAAAAATGATTTGGTGTGGATTCGAGGCTTTATGTCCCCTCACCAAACACTCTTGAAATGAGTATACAGTAATCAAGCGTGCCCATTTGGGTTTTGTTGAGATGAATAATGTGATGCTCCATTGTATTGTGGATACCAATTAATATTGATTAATCATAATAAATATATATATGTAAATGTATGAAACTTGGTAATTATTAATATAGGATATTCACTAGACATGATCATAATGAATCTCATAAGATAAATAATATTATTGAATAACTAACCATGTAGGTGTTAATGTGGTAAATGATAAAAACCTAAAAGTGAATAATGGTTTTCCCTACTTAGCATGTTGTTACTCATTCCTCTATATGTTCATTTTTTTAGAACTCACAAAGTATGAGGTGGCTACGTGAAAAATAGTTGAGGAAGCTATGTAATTGTATTCAGTTGGAATTGCTTCGTTTGTTAAGAATATTCTTCATTATAATGTAAGCATCGTATGTTACTATCTACGACTATATTAAGATGTATTGAGAGTTGAAATGATGATAATAACAGTTTTATATTATTAAATTAAAGGTGTTACATTAAACTATGGTTTGTTTGTTGTTTATATCTTTATTTTGATTTGAGAGTTTTCATTTAAGACTTGGACAAATTTCTTTTGAAGTTTTATTTTTATTTTCTAATTTTTATTTCGTTTATTAAAAATTGTTAACTCTCAGTTAGGGGCATTACATTACAACATATTTATTAACTCAAAACACACTATAAAACTCATTAAGATTGAAAATTAAAATTATTTCACAAAAATTAGTGGCTTTACTGATTGGACATATAACAAATATTTAACACATAGAAACGACTCTAAAAATTACCAAAAATAGACAAACATAAAATTATACTAAAAACAAATATTTAAACATATTTTAATATAAGACACAAAAATAACATAAAACACAAAAATTCTATTAATTAACGAATTTAATGACAAATAATAGTGCAAAACAAATGATTTTAGCTTTAAAAATTATGCATTTTTACATGTTCATCGGTCTCCCTTTTCCTAAATGTTTAGCTATGTGGATGTTATTTATATTGTTGATTTGTTTTTTAGAGCCTGACGTGCTCAGTTCGGCAGGTATGTCTTACACCTAATAGCCCCTAGACTAGTCAGATTTCTAGTCTAGTTGTGGTTAGGCGAACTTGTATTTAGACATTACCCAAATGTTTAGGTACCCTGGTTGGGTTGTCCTTATCTTGTTGGAACTAATAAACATGCTTCTCAAGTTTACCTTTGGTTGAGTTGTCATGCCGATGAGCCCCCAGTTGGTGGGGTTGAGGCCATTATTTTAGCTTATGTTGAGTACTTTGAGCTTGAGTTTCTAGCTCATGGTTGGGTCCTAGTTTAGCCGATCACTCATTCTTAGAGAAAAAAAAAACTTTCAAAATGTTATGTTCATTCATTAATGAGGTGTGTTTGTTTGATGTACATTTGAGCTATCCCCCTTTGTTGGCGGCCCTTTGCAAAAACTATACAAAAAATTGACTAGCAAAACCAGAGGCCAAAAAAGGGATATGGTTCTTGAGTAATAGTAAAACAGCTTTAAGTGTTCGGCGTTCCATGGATAGACGAGTATGTTTCCCTCAATGTCAAACATTTTGTACGTCCTTGGAACATTGGCAACCACCTTAAATGGGCAACCACCTTAAATGGTCTATCCCACTTGGGCTCAAAAGATCCAAGGCCTAGTTGCTGAACAAGGGCCTTCTTCAAAACTAAATCTCTAACTTTGAAGTTTCTTGGTTGGGCTCGCTCATTGTAATATAGGGCTAAAACTTGGTTCCGAGCAATAGTTCAGATGTATGCAATGTTCCTCTTTTCTTCCATTAAGTCGAGCTTAGCCATTATATGTTCAGCATTCCTTTACTCGTCCAAGTGCTTTACTCTATAGCTTGGTAGGTTGACTTTTACTAGGATTGCTACCTCGATGCCATAGACTAGAAAGTAAAGGGTTTCTCTAGTTGTTGTCCAAGCAGTCCTTTGCTAGGCCTAGAGGACCTTCGACAGCTCGTCGAACCAAGCACCATTAAGGGTCTCCAGTTTCTGTAATGACCAAAAAAATCTATAAATTAATAAGTATGATTAATTGAGAATTTTTCCCTCATTACTCAGCTAAGTACTTGAGAAAGTACAAGTTTTGAGTTTATTGATACACAAATTTGAAGGTCTTAATAGCTATAAGACCTTAGAAATAAATAATGTTGTGAATGCACAAAATGATGTGCTTTATTTATGGAACATGTAATAATGTAATGTTATGATAATACATTAAAATAATTAAAAATAATTATTTAATGTGCTAAACCAAGAGTTTATGATTTATTAACTTCATGCGTGAGCCAAAAGATGATGTTATTTGGCAAAAAGTGAAATTTCCAACTTACCATGACTATGTGGAAAATTTCTATATAATATCAGTTTAATATGAGAAACCTAGATGAAGGATGATCATTGGCTCAACACCCAAAATTAAAAAATTAGGAGCCTAAAGCTTAAGTGCGCAAGTATTGGTCTCAATTCTTACGAGATCACAAGGCATGACAAGAATGCATAATGTTTTAGACTTTCACAGTTAGTTACTTACAAGTATAAATAATTGTGCAAAATTTATAATAATAACAATAATAATAATAGATTGTTATTATTATTATTATTACAAAACGATGATAGAGCTTACAAACATTGCATGGGCCTTTAAAGCAAATGCAAGATCACAAACGGATAAATTACGATCCGTACAATGATTAAAGAAAGTTTAGAAACATCCATAGATTAAACGTGCAACTATAGACAAATTTTTACTGATAAAAGTTTCGGTTAAATTCGTAAAGCACGAAATTGTGCTGAGTCTAAAATTTAAATTAATTTGACTTTCAGATAGTCAATTTAATTTACAAAATTTTTATAAAATTACAACTATTATTCTTATAATGAAATTTGAAGTTTACAACATGAAAATTTTTAACCAAAAAAAAGTTTTAAATTACATTTTAAAGTTTTTAAAAGTTAAAAATAATATAATACATATATTGAGCAAAGTTTCAAATACATAATATCTTTTTTGAGAATTCATATACATATATATATATATATATGTATATAGTTGTGAAAATAATTAATCATCGATTTTGAAGATAAATGTATTAAAGTCTTTCAAAATTAAATCACAAAATCCGTATAGTGTGGATAAATTTATAAAAATGATTTCTATATCAAAATGAATATTTCAGCAACACAATAACACAACAAGAGAATTAAAAATTTATGTGATTATCTTCAAAGTGCAAATAAGTTACATTTTTACAAGTACAATTATATTTATAGAAAATTTAAGTTCACGGATCAAATTTGATATGCCCGACACAACACAGTTTAGACTATGTAAATACAAAGTTGTCTATATATAGATGACCAAAAAATATATATATCAACGAATAGAATCAGCTTGTCCCTTTCTATCTCTACTTTCTCTCTCTACTCTCTCTCTCCTCAAACTTAGTCTAAAATCCGACCTCCATTTTTGACACCTCCCACACCAATGAAAAGCTCTTGACGAGCTAAGTCCAACGGTATACTGTGCCACCCAAAACACCATCGTAATAAGCCACACGCGTCATCCGAAGTGGCGATGAAACCCATTTTTTTTGATGTGATTTCTCTGCCGTCTGACCACCAATCGACGTGATCTTGGTGTCTATAGACTTAGCTCAATGAGTAGAAAAAAATGTACTAGGTGGTGCTCCTCGATTTTGGCCTGAGAAGTCTCATCGGAGTTGCTCCTTGCCACCGTTTTGCCACCCTCGATCCCGCCATCTCTGGCGACAGTGATCGACACCGCCACTGCCATCATGTTCAGAATGGCTTGTTTAGCAAAAGCCCCAGCCCAATTTCAGCCTAAAACAGCCGCACGATGGAACTCAGAGCCGTCGCACTGCTGCTACTGTGGGTGACGTCGAACCTGCCCTCACGGCCACCGTCGGGCCTAATTGATGAACCCATCACCTTCAGATCAACGAGGGGAGGGAAAGCCTTCCATCAATTGCGAGAAAATCTCATCGTCAACCGGAGCTCCATGAATCTCGCCATGAGCCGCTGTGGGATTGTCAAACCCATCTAGTTAGCCATCATTGCATGAAATTGGCAAGACCATCGGGTTCAAAGGAGTGCGAGAGAGCTTTTCCCTCTCTCAATTTCATGATTTGGCTGCCGTTCGTCGGAGAATGAAGCCCCCATCGCTGCTCATAATCTGTTGCCATGATCTTGATGTTCCGACAATGTTGAGTAGCTCCACCTTAGGGGAAATGCTCAGAAACTCATGGGGATCGAAATGCCCAAGCTAATTTCAAGGTTGCTTTGCCGGAGGAGGATGATCGGAGTCTCCATTTTGCTGTCACCATCGAGCTCCGATCTGCTATGTTAGAGGTCGAATTGGACAAAATTGACACCACCATTGGACTCAGAAGGGTCAATTTATGGGGGGGAGGCTCAAGCTCAGCCATCAACAGAGCAAATTGGCACCAGTCAACGGTTGGTCAACGGTGGTCAACGATCGGTCAACCACCACTTTGGAATTTTGTGATCCAGACCTCCGATCGATGATCCAAGACTGCCTCCTGACTCATTTTCGATGCTCTAAACGCAATGATGCCCTCCGTTCGAGCTAATTCTACTCCGGTGAAAATTATCTGGTATCGATTGCACGTAGATCGAGGCAACTCAGATTGTAGTAACGAAGTCCAGAATGATGTTTCCAATAATAATGCATCTCCATGGATCATTTCTAGCCATCCACAGTCAGTCGAGGAGCACTGTTGAGGATGCTACGCAGACTGTAGATATAGCGAGATGCAACTAGATCCGTTCAGCTCGGAGTCTAGGTAAGTAGGAATCTCGCCTATAGTATGAATAGTTTTAAAAATAAATTAATTTAAATATTTTCATAAAATTTATAGAAATGCATGATTCGTGATGTGTTGCACTATTATATGTTATGATGTGATATGTTATATTATTACGTGATATGAAATGCTATGAAGATGATGATATGATTAAGGTGTGATGTATGCAATATTTAAATTATATTGTTTAATCACTTTCATGTCAAGTATGATTATGATTTATGATTCATGAATTACAAAATTGTGATATCATGTAGTGATAAATCATACTGCATACACACAATAAGACAAGTGAAATTTATAAGACAAGTTAAGGGTGTCGTACCAACCTCCTGACCTATAGGGAGGCTCCATGTTAAAGTAATGAATGATCTTGGCGTTGTTGGGACCTCGCGAACCCTAACTTCCCAAGGCTCACGCGCAACCGGTATGATCACTTGGGCCCAAAGTAAGAAGATAAGATACAGTTTAAATAATTAAGAATAAATCAAGTTGATAAGCAAGCATAAAATGCTCATGCATATTTTTATTAAAATGATTTTTAATTATGTTTTATGAGACTAATTTCCTACTTGCTGAGTGAAAGCTCATTTAAGTATGTTCCTACTGTAGGTAAAAAAACTTGTCAGTGACACTTGATGGGCAGTGGTGAGTAGCGGACGAATGGTGAAGATGGGAATGGATACCACTTACGCCAAGTAATATTTCCCCATTATTATTTTATGAATTTATGTATGTTTTATTTTACGAAACCTCGTATGTTTACATCTTATGAAAAATATGTGCATATAAATAAGTAAATAATTTACATAATTATGCTTTAAAAACTGAGCTTGTGTTTTCACAACCTTGGTTCAGAGGATTTTAAAGTTTAAGAATATTGCAATAGACAAGGCAACAAATACACGAACTTTTTAAGTACAAAAATTATAAATTTATTTAGGATTAAAAACAATCATTAAAGTTTTACGTTATGTTAAGAAATGAATTTTATGGATATATTTTTATGAAATTATTATGAAAGTTTAAAAGAAAAGCTTTAAGAAATTAGTATCTTAAACTTAAAAGATTAAGTTTTAATAAATTATGTCTTGGCTAGTTTAAGAAGGTTTGATGCAACAAATGTGCGAAGTTTTCAAGTGAGAAAATTATATGATCATTTATAATAAGAAAATGTTTATATAAGTTTATGCCAAAATAAGTAATGATTTTTATGAATATGTTTTTAGGAACTTACTTTCAGGAAAGTTTAGATGAATATGCTTCAAAAAAAAATTATTATTATGTCGGTTTAAATAAACAAGTTCTAAGTAATTATTATTATGATAAGTTCTAAAAAGATTAATTTTTAAGATATCAATATGTGATGTTTAAGATGTTAAATTATAAGTAAAATATATAAATGATTTTTAAGAAGGTTTGAAAGAACATATAAATGAGGTTTTTATTTCAATATTTAATTTAAAATTGTTTTGAAAATAGTTTTATTTAAATTGAGAAATGTTTTTAAAATAATAGTTGTTAAATAATTATTTTTATATTTAATAAGAGAAAAGCTCAAGAAAATTTCTATAGTTATGTTTCAAGAAATTTCCGTTATAAGTTACGTAAATGATCGTGCTTTTAGAAATTATAACTATGTTAAAACGTAATGCATATTATTACATTATTATCACTTTTGAGAAATTTATGTATTATTTTAGGTTTGCGCAATTAAGTTTTGAGACATGATTTTTTATATCTTCTAAGGTTATATGTTGAGAATTCTTTATTATCAAGAATTCATTTATTACTAAGTTTTGGGAAACAATTAATACTTCCTTTAAAGCTTTATGCCAAGGATTCGATAGCGAGAATCTATTAAAATAAAATTATTTCAAAATTTCTGTACTTTATTTTTAAGCATGTTAAAGTTAATGGTCATGTTCAAGTTAAGTGACGGCCACGTAGGGAGGGTCGTCACAATTGGTATCAGAGCCAGTATCCTGCCATCCTACTTCACGTCGTCACGCGCCTGCTTCGCCACAGTCCAAGTAAGTTATGTTAATTAAATGTTTAGATATGTTACGTTAAATGGTATATGTCGATTTTTCATGTAACGGCGATCAAGATATTTGCATGTAAGCACGAATTTAAGATATCCTCTCATGGTCCAACGCCAAGCCTAACCATCAAGACGCCTCAAATCACGGGGAGCGATATTGTGTGCCAACTTCCTAAGCAAGCAGGACAACTCATAAAATCGTGTGAACATTAGAACTGATGCTTAGAGATGGTCAACACTCAGAGTACAATACAGGCGATAATATTAGGACTTACAACTACATAATTGGTAGATTGACGAGTCGACAGAGGATCCAGAAGTTTCACAAAATCTTGTTCGGATTTTAAAAAAAATGATGATTAATAAATTTCACCAATTTTAACGCAAACTTTTCAACTACTATATTACAAAAAAATAAAATAAAATAATAACAAAATAGTCATTTTCTAAATTTCTTTCTTCTCTTTCTCAAGACTTGCTTTTTATTTGTATTTTATCTCTTATTCCACTATATTAGATATGAAGCTACGATCAAGGTAGTTACGTCTTAGGAAAGAAAAGAAGTCGCAAGTTCTTCACAGCTTAATTACCAACTCATGACCAAAGCCGCCCCTCATACAGCCTACAAGCAGATCATCACAAAAGCCGATTCAACAGGCGGATGGACAACACTCTACACTTGCCACGAGAATAAAAGAAGTCATAAATAGGACACACAAGGGACGCAAGAATGCAGTCTTCCTCAAAGAATTACCACCAAAGGCGAAGATGTCAAGACATTTCTTCGAAGCACGAACGAGTACTTAGTCAAAAGAATTTCACAGCTTGGGCCATTAATGAGGACATCCATATCCGATTCAAAGATGATGAAAAATAATAAATAGGCATAGTACCACTACAGGGCCAGAAGTGAGACACGTCATACAATTGAGCAAGTATACATAGAGCATACAAAATAAGATTTATGTATGAACAATAGAAGTTTTTGACAAAAAGAACTTCATGTTATGTCACCCACAAGAGGCGAGTCATGTCTCGATCTCAACAACAGTCTATGATATGCAAAAATTGCTAACAAAGAATGGGTTTAGCAATTTCATGATATGCAAGTATGATTGTTATATGTATGAATGCTACGAATTATGATTACTGTATGCATTATGAATGCAATGTGACTTATAAAAATGATATGAAATAGTTGCTAGTAGAAGAAAAATGTATAGCAACTCCATGACTGAAAGTATGAACGTTATGCGTATGTATGATAAGAATATACATGACATGAGTATGAATAAAATGTGAAAGCATAACATGTGAAAGTATGATATGAATGACATGTATATGTATGAAATGGTTAAGAATATGATGTGTATGTATGATACGTATATGAATGCTATGATTGATGTTGTAATCTATATCATAAATATGATATAGCTTATAAGTACCATGAAATTCATAAAAATTATGGATGATTAAACCCATAAGGAACCCATTAAGGACTTAACGTCTTAGATTACGATAAAATAATAAATTCCATAGAATCATCGTTCGGTAAGGATAAACATATAGATCCTTATAAGAAATTGGATACAAGTAGAAGTTCAAGGTATAAGAGAAGAACTTCCCAGATGTCACAAGTTGTCTATGGGTGGTTACTTCTAAACTAGTATCTGACCAAACAGACTCGACAATAGTGATCGTAAAAGAAACGATCCACTCCGCAACCCACAAATAAAATATATATATATATATACCAGAAAAATAATAACCAATAAATAAGTTATGTGGATCGGTCGAACCCCATCCTATAAAAAGTTAAGTTCATGATAAGAAGAGATTGACGAAACAAAGTTGCTTCGACTACCCAAGAGATGTAAGTAACATCACAAGGATATTAGAAGAGAATAAGAATGACAATGTATAATTATTAATATACAGGATTAAGAAATAGGAGAAGAGCAGACTATAAGATGGTTCAAAATCTAAACCCCTATAATACTACAAGATGGTTCAAAATTTGAACCCCTATAATAGAGTTATAAAAACTCCGATAAAGTAACCATAACAAAGGAAACCAATAAGAATTTCTAAACAAAAGAATACAGTCCATAATATGACTCGATGGCATCTAGTCATCAATAGCCAGAGAGCCTAATTTAAGATGAGTAGGTAGATATGTTCTTTCAAGGACATGGTCTGCCATGTTATTAAATGACCTTTAGTCATCAACTGGTAGAAAACCAAGTTAAGACAAGTAGATAGAGATGTCCGCTTATGATAGCAAATACAGAATTCTTAGCTAGAACAGTAAGTTTACAAATCCAGGCTACCAAACTAAGAAGAACATCTCAAGTAGAAGTGGTTCCCCTCTAGATAACGAAGCCTTTAGATAAGACAAGATTCTTAGAATAAGCAAGATCAAAGACCCTTAAGTCAAACACCAAACCCTTACTAGAAATAGATGCTACGGAATACAAGCATAGGGATAATAAAAACCCTTTGACCAGCTAAGACATGCCATATTGAGGAGGAATCCTCTAGAACTAGTGGTAGAGTATATAAATGAGAGTATCACTCAACCTTTTAAGAAGAACTTAGTTATGTTGCCGATGGTCGAAGTTTTCCTAAGTTATTTTCATTAATATATATACATATATAAGTATACGTAGCATGTAAAATAAGTCCAACCATGACGTCAGCCTAATAGCAAAATTTTTCGAGACTCTTAGCCAAAGACCTCCAAGGCTAAGACTACGAAATTGTAGCAAGTCCCTCAAGAAAAGATAGACATAACAAAGTGGTCTCCTTTGAGAACATCGATGAGACCTCCTTGATAAAAGTATAGACAGTAAGAATTAGAGAACTGATGATGTCTGGACAATATGATTAGAAAGCTAAAGAGTAAGATGTCGACGGTTGGGACGTAGCGGCGATTTAAGGCCATTTATACGCCCCTCTCGATGCCAAATAGAGAGGTGCGCTAATATAAAGATTAGATATAGTATATAGGGAGGATGACACATGTAGTGTCCACCAAGTAAAGTAGCGCATTTGAGGATAGTTTTATAGGCACGTCTCAACATTAAAAATGACACGATAGACAAGTAAGGCTTATCACCCTTTCAATCACGATAGAACCGACAAGATTGGCCATTTGAAGAATTAGAATATATTGCTAATATATATATATATATAGCTATATTGACCAAACCCAAGATTATATTGATACGGATTAACACGTTATCATTATTATGATACAGTAAGGTAAGACACATACCTCGTTAGAATTATCATGATATAGTAAGACATATACCTTGAGTAAGGTCATAAGAATAGACGTCCAGCCCAAATTGTTCATCTAAAAGATAGATGAACATAAAAAAAAAAAAAAAAATTGATAGATTTCTTCTTGATAAAATAGTAGCCATAAAAACTAGTGACCTATAAGTATACCTTCATCACATCACATGAACGTAGTATATTTTAAAAGCATGTTTTCCTTTTATTTCATGTAAAATTTCAACTTACATTTTTTGATGAATGCACTTACTATAAGCTATTTTCATAATTTCATGAGTATAATATGAACTCTCTTGTTGTCATGAACCAATCAAGTTAAAAAATGTAATGGTCAAATCCTTAAGGAAGAAGTAAGTTCCAAGATAGGGACCATTCATATTAAGTTAAGGGTTATGACAGCTTGAGATCAATATTATACTAAAAGTATTTATGGATTAAATAGGACCCATAAACAGTTTTTTTTTCTCTTATTATGAACAGTTTGGGTCCTTACATATAAAGCACAAAAATTTTGTCAAGTTTAAAATTCGATTTAAATTGTCAAAAAAAATGTGTTTAACAAATTATTATTACGATTTTCACTAAGTAAATAGGAGTTATGAAATGTTTTGATAAGAAAAAAAAAGGTTTTTATTTAAAATAAAAATGACTTTCATATTTTAGAAAGTTATAAATAATAATAACAATATATATACACACATACATACACAACCTTTCCTAGAAATAGTAAGGAAGGCTTAGACTGATGTAGGACACTAAAGTGGTTCAAAAAGAAGGAACACATAGCCAACTATAGACATGAAATTCACATGTAGAGAAAGCTAAGACACATTATGAATGTTTCCACAGTGGAAACAAGGTTGATTAGAACCCCAAATAAGAGATAAGCTTTGTGAATTTTAAAATACAATAAGACGACACATATGATTATGCCATTGAACAAGTTGGGATAGTCAAGGCTAGAATGACACGATTTTCTACGAAGATAGATGCTCAAAAGAGTAGAATTCCAATCCCAAGGTGGGTAGAACATAGACAAGACTCTAATGAACCTCTTACAGGTTAAATGAGATAGTATAGTTTTGCTCTTCTAGAAGAGCATATCCTACTCAATAGCATGAGATTTAGACATGGAATGATCTTTTACCCATAAATAGGCCATGAGAACCATAAAACTATTGAAGTTTTTATAATATGTTACGGTAGCCTGCCCTAGATCCTAGAGTAAGTACAAGTAAAGGGAATCGATAGTATGACTTCATACACTATGAGAATCTGTTACCCCTATACGTCACGATAGTATGCTGAAATGTTTAGAATAAGCCCGCCTAAGGGGAATCTAGGGTACGATCTCTATATGTTCAGGGATATAATGCACCCCTTTATATAGTATCACAGCAAGAATTTCTGTCAAGATAAAGATCAAATCTCCAATTTGCTTTTAAGAAACCAAAACAAATTGCTATAAGACATTCTTATTTCAATTAGAAATAGTCAGAATGATTTAGATGATTAAGTAGAAACTAGTAAATTTCCCATAACCAACATAAAGGTCACGTGAGCAAAACCAAGAGAGACCCTACAGATATGAAAAATGGGAATGAATTTCCTTTTTCTTGTACCTCAAGGAGAGGCAGGACAAGTTCAAGAGATATATGAGAGGATAAGCTTAAACATTATGAACCTTTAGAAGTCTTTAAACAAGTAGATAAACATGTTATGGATAGTCATTATCGCTAGTCTAGGATGACTAGATGATAAAACCTATAGATTAAGCGATAAAAAGATGAACTTTTTGGTCAGTTTCTATGTACCAAATCAAGATTTAGATGCAAATACGCAACCTAAGATAAGAAATAGGACAAGTACAAGTCTCGAAATAAGAGAAAAAATAGCTTCAAAGAAGCAAGGACAAACTTCCATATCAAGATTTTGGGCAAAGTTGCTAAAAGAAAGATAAACTCCATGAGATTAGGATACAAAGCCATAGGATACCCCTAGTTTATCTCAATTTTCGAGGATAAAAATTTTATAAGATGGGTAGATTGTAATGACCGGAAAAATATAGAAATTAATAGGTATGATTAATTGAGGATTTTTCTCTCATTACTCGGCTAAGCACTTAAGAAAGTACAAGTTTTGAGTTTATTAATACGCAAATTTGAAGGTCTTAATAGCTATAAGACCTTAGAAATAAATAATATTATAAATGCATAAAATTATGTGCTTTATTTATGGAACATGTAATAATGCAATGTTATGATAGTACATTAAAATAATTAAAAATAATTATTTAATGTACTAAACCAAGAGTTTATGATTTATTAACTTCATGCATGAGCCAAGAGATGATGTTATTTGATAAAAAGTGAAATTTCCAACTTATCATGACTATGTGGAAAATTTTTATATAATATCAGTTTAATATGAGAAACCTAGATCAAGGATGATCATTGGCTCGACACCCAAAATTAAAAAATGAGGAGCCTAAAGCTTAAGTGCGCAAGTATTGGTCTCAATTCTTACAAGATCACAAGGCATGACAAGAATGCACAATGTTTTAGACTTTCACAGTTAGTTACTTACAAGTGTAAATAATTGTGTGAAATTTATAATAATAACAATAATAATAATAGATTGTTATTATTATTATTATTACAAAACGATGATAGAGCTTACAAACATTACATGGGCCTTTAAAGCAAATGCAAGATCACAAACGGATAAATTACGATTCGCACAATGATTAAGGAAAGTTTAGAAACATCCATAGATTAAACTTGTAACTATAGACAAATTTTTACTAATAACAGTTTTGGTTAAATCCGTAAAGCACGAAATTGTGCTAAGTTTGGAATTTAAATTAATTTGACTTTCAGATAGTCAATTTAATTTATAAAATTTTTATAAAATTACAACTATTATTCTTATAATGAAATTTGAAGTTTACAACATGAACATTTTTCACCAAAAAAAAGTTTTAAATTACATTTTAAAGTTTTTAAAAGTTAAAAATAATAATACTACATATATTGAGTTAAGTTTCAAATGCATAATATCTTTTTTGACAATTCATATACATATATATATATATATGTATATACTTGTGAAATTAATTAATCATCAATTTTGAAGACAAATGTATTAAAGTCTATTGTTTCAAAATTAAATCACAAAATCCGTATAGTATGGATAAATTTATGAAAATGATTTCTATGTCAAAATGAATATTTCAGCAACACAATAACACAACAAGAGAATTGAAAATTGATGTAATTATCTTCAAAGTGCAAATAAGTTACAATTTTTACAAGTACAATTACATTTATTGAAAATTTAAGTTCACGGATCAAATTTGATATGCCTGACACAACATAGTTTAGACTGTGTAGATATAAAGTTGTCTATAAATAGATGACAAAAAAAAACCCCAGCCAATAGAATCAGCTCGTCCCTTTCTCTCTCTACTCTCTCTCTCCTCAAACTTAATCTAAAATCTGACCTCCATTTTTGACATCTCCCACACCAATGGAAAGCTCTTGACAAGCTAAGTCCAACGGTGTGCCGTGCCACCCAAAACACCATTGTAATAAGCCATATGCGCCGCCCGAAGTGGCGGTGAAACCCATTTTTCTTGATGTGATTTCTCCGCCGTCCGACCACCAATCGACGTGATCTTGGTGTCTATAGACTCAGCTCAGTGAGTAGAACAAAATGTACTGGTGGTGCTCCTCGATTTTGGCTAGAGAAGTCTCATCAGAGTTGCTTCTTGCAACCGTTTCGCCACCCTCGATCCTGCCATTTCCTATGACGGTGATCGACACCGCCACTGCCATCATGTTTAGAATGGCTTGTTTAGCAAAAGCCCTAGCCCAATTTCAGTCAAAAACAGCTGCACAATGGAACTCAGAGTCATCACACCACCGCCATCGTGGGTGATGTCGAGCCTGCCCTCACGGCCACCGTCGGGCCCAATTGATGTGCCCATCACCTTCAGACCAACAAGGGGAGGGAAAGCCCTCCATCAATTGCGAGAAAATCTCGCTGCCGGCTGAAGCTCCATGAATGCCACCATGAGCCGCTGTGGGATTGTCGAACCCGCCTAGTTAGCCATAGTTGCATGAAATTTGTTAGACCATCGAGTTCAGAGGAGTGCCAAAGAGCTTTTCCCTCTCTCAATTTCATGATTTCGCTGTAGTTCGTCAAAGAATGAAGCCGTCGTCATCGCTCGTAATCCACCGCCATGATCTTGACATTTATGACAATGTTGAGTACGTCCACCTTAGGGGAAATGCTCAGAAACTCATGGGGATCGAAATGCCCAGGCTAATTTCAAGGTAGCTTTGCTGGTGGGGGATGATCGGAGTCTCCATTTTGCCGCAACCGTCAAGCTCCGATCTACTATGTTAGAGGCCGAATTGGACAAAATTGACATCGCCATTTGACTCAAAAGGGTCGATATATGGGGGGCAGGTGCGAGCTCAGCCATCAACGGAGCAAATTGGCATCGGTCAACGGTCGGTCAACCACCACTTTGGGATTTTGTGATCTGGACCTCCAATCGACGATCAAAGACTGCCTCTTGACTTGTTTCAACGCTCTAAACACAATGGTGCCCTTCGTTCGAGCTAATTCCACTCCGATAAAAATTATCCAGTACCAACTACATCTGAATTGAGGCGACTCAAACTGCAGTAATGGAGTCTAGAATGATGTTTTTAGCAATAATAAATCTCCATTGATCATTCCTAGCCATCCACAGTCACTCGAGGAGCACTATTAAGGATGCTGTGTAGACTGTAGATACAGTAAGATGCAACTGGACCCACTCAGCTCGGAGTCTAGGTAAGTAGGAATCTCACCTACAGTATGAATAGTTTTAAAAATAAATTAATTTTAAATAATTTCATAAAATTTATAGAAATGCATGATCAGTGATTTGTTGCACCGTTATATGTTATGATGTGATATGTTATATTATGACATGATATGAAATGCTATAAAGATGATGATATGATTAAGGTGTGATGTAAGCAATATTTAAATTATATTGTTTAATCACTTTCATGTCAAGAATGATTATGATTTACGATTCATGAACTACAAAATTGTGATGTCATGTAGTGATAAGTCATACTGCATACATACAATAAGACAAGTGAAATTTATAAGACAAGTTAAGGGTATCGTACCAACCTCCCGACCCACGGGGAGGCTCCATGTTAAAGTAATGAATGATCTTGGCGTTGTTGGGACCTCGCGAACCCTAACTTCCCAAGACTCGAGCGCAACCAGTACAATCAATCGGGCCCAAAGTAAAAAGATAAGATACAATTTAAATAATTAAGCATAAATCAAGTTGATAAGCAAGCATAAAATGCTCATGCATATTTTTATTAAAATGATTTTTAATTATGTTTTGCGAGACTAATTTCCTACTTGCTGAGCGAAAGTTCATTTAAGTGTGTTCATGTTGTAGGTAAGAAAACTTGTCAGCGACACTTGATGGGCAATGGTGAGCAGCGGACGAATAGTGAAGATGAAAATGGATACCACTTACGCCAAGTAATATTTCTGCATTATTATTTTATGAATTTATGTATGTTTTATTTTACGAAATCTCGTATGTTTACACCTTACGAAAATATGTGCATATAAATAAATAAACAAATAATTTACATAATTATGCTTTAAAAACTGAGCTTGTGTTTTCACAACCTTGGTTCAGAGGATTTTAAAGTTTAAGAATGTTGCAGTAGACAAGGCAACAAATACATGAACTTTTTAAGTAAGAAAATTATAAATTTATTTAGGATTAAAAATGATCATTAAAGTTTTACATTATGTTAAGAAATGAATTTTATGGATATATTTTTATGAAATTATTATGAAAGTTTAAAAGAAAAGCTTTAAAAATTAGTATCTTAAACTTAAAAGATTCAGCTATAAGAAATAATGTTTTGGCTAGTTTAAGAAGGTTTGATGCAACAAATGTACGAAGTTTTCAAGTGAGAAAATTAAATGATCATTCATAATAAGAAAATGTTTATATAAGTTTATGCCAAAATAAGTAATGATTTTTATGAATATGTTTTTAGGAACTTACTTTTAGGAAAGTTTAGATGAATATGCTTCAAAAAAAATTATTATTATGTCGGTTTAAATAAACAAGTTCCAAGTAATTATTATTATGATAAGTTCTGAAAAGATTAATTTTTAAGATATCAATATATGATGTTTAAGATGTTAAATTATAAGTAAAATATATAAATGATTTTTAAGGAGGTTTTAAAGAACATATAAATGAGGTTTTTATTTCAATATTTAATTTAAAATTGTTTTGAAAATAGTTTTATTTAAATTGAGAAATGTCTTTAAAGTAATAGTTGTTAAATAATTATTTTTATATTTAAAAAGAGAAAAGCTCAAGAAAATTTCTATAGTTATGTTTCAAGAAATTACCATTATAAGTTATGTAAAGGATCGTGCTTTTAGAAATTATAACTATGTTAAAACAAAATGCATATTATTATGTTATTATCACTTTTGAGAAATTTATGTATTATTTTAGGTTTGCTCAATTAAGTTTTGAGACATGATTTTTTATATCTTCTAAGGTTATATGTTGAGAATTCTTTATTCTCAAGAATTCATTTATTACTAAGTTTTGGGAAACAATTAGTACTTCCTTTAAAGCTTTATGCCAAGGATTCGATAGTGAGAATCTATTAAAACAAATTATTTCAAAATTTTTGTACTTTATTTTTAAGCATGTTAAAGTTAATGGTCACGTTTAAGTTAAGTGACGGCCACGTAGAGAGGGTCGTCACAATTTCTTCTTTAGGGTGTCCTTGATAGTTTTTTGACAGCCTTAACTTGCTCATTGCTCTATGGGTATCTGGGCAAAGAGTAGACTTTCCTTGTGTTGAGCTACTCAAGCATCTTCTTTAGGCTGGCTGCTTCAAATTTCTTGGCATTCTCGGTGACGATGATATGGGAAATGCTATATCGACAAATGACGTTCTTCTAAATGAAACTGGTGCAGTTGGCTTCAATGATTTCAATGTAGGGCTCCACCTCTGTCTATTTCATGAGCTAGTCAATGGTCACGATGCAATATTTAAACTATGATTGGGCCACAGGAAGAGGTCCGATAAGGTCTATGGCCCATTTAGCAAAAGCCTAAGTGAACATAACAAAGTTAAGTGGCTTGGGATGATGGCTGAGCATTCGGGCAAACTGTTGGCGCTTATAGCATTTGTAAGCAAATTTCTTATAATCTTGATCCATTATCGGCCAATAGTACCCTTGTTGGAGGCATTTGGGTGACAAAGATTGACCACCAACATGTTTACCGCACAAGCCACTATGGATTTCCTTTATCAGATCTCTTGCCTCTGCCAGTTCGACACACTGTTGGTATGTGGCCAAGTGGCTATGCCTATAAAGTCTATCCTTAATCATCAAATACCAGGTAGAGCTGTTGCAAATACATTGAGCTTTCTCATAGCCTTCAGGCAATTTATCTGTAGTTAAGTATTAGATGTTTGGGTCCATCCAAGTGTTGGTCTGGTCGGTTGCTTTGTTCATATTCTTTATTTTTGAAATATGTGGCTCGGCTAATCTTTTGATCAAGATCGACATTAAGTTCTCATCCTTAAATCTTGAGGCTAACTGAACAAGAGTGTCAATGACAACATTCTTAGATACTTTGTCTTAATAAGGCTTCTATCTTTTTCAGATACTCCATCATTTTTTCTTCCTGGGTCTAAAGTCTGTTAGTAACTTGCTGCACCACATGCATAGAATCGCTATGAATGCGGATGTGATCCATTCCAAGCTCTAGGGCAATTTCCATCCTAGTAATCAAGGCTTCATATTTGGTCTTGTTGTTGGAACCTTTGAAGTTGAACATGAAGACATAACTTGTCTTATAGTATCCGTGCTTATGAGAACGAGTCTGGCTCTTGACCCGTTCATACTAAAGGATCTGTCTACAAAAAATTTCCATTCTCACTTTTCAACTTCTTAGCTGCTACTATTGGTTAGGTCATGTTATTCCACATGGGTCTTTTCAGCCAATGGCATGGTTTGACTAGAATTCATGAATTCTGCTACAAAATTCATGAGCACCAGTGCCTTTCTAATTGTCCAAGGGATGGATTGGACTTCAAATTCTCTAAGCTCAACAAACCACGTAGTTGTCTAACTAGAAATTGTTGGATGTTGAAGGACTTGTTGCAATGGATACTTGGTTGGGACTCGAAAAATGTGTCCTTGGAAATACGGGCTTAGTTTCAAGGTAGATGTAACAAGTGTTGGAGCTAGCTTCTCCAATGGTGGATACTTCTCCTCAGCTCCTTGGAATGGCTTGCTAGTATAGTTGACTGGTTTTTAGATCTTATCTTCTTCTCAGATCAAGATAGAGCTTACTACCTTCTTAGATACTACCAGGTAGGCATATAATATCTTTCTCGACAAAGGTTTGGATAGGAGCATTAGTGTTGCTAGGTACCTTTTCAAGTTTTGAAACGCTTTCTTCATATTTTATACTCTACTCAAACCTTTTCTTGAGTGCTTAAGAAAAAAGGATTGCACTTGTTAATGGACCGGAGACAAACCTTGACAAGGTAGTGATCATTCTGGCCAACTTTTGAACTTCCTTAATAGTCCAGGGAGAGTGCATGTCTACGGCGGCCTGAGCCTTGGATGGGTTAACCTTAAATCCTTGGTGGTGGACAATAAATTTAAGGAATTTCCCAGACTCTACTCTGAATGCACATTTGATCAGGTTAAGCTTCATTCCGTATTCTCGAAGTATATCAAAGCACTCACGAATAATCATCCACAAAGCTGAGCAGGTTGTGCCTGGTTGTAGCGTCAACTAGATGGTCTATTCATGGTAAGGGGAAGCAATCCTTTAAGTAGGCTTTTTTCATGTCTATGAAATCAATACAAACCCATCACTTCCCATTGGCCTTTTTGACTAGGGTCACATTTGCCATCCATTCAACATAAGTGACTAAAAAATGAGCATGTAATGTACATTGGAGACACTAACAAAAAAACCAAATAGAACTCTTTTTTGTTCTCTTTTCATATTCTTTCAATAGAATTGGTTTTTATTTTTTCAATGAGGCAAGTTGCCTTTAGGGTAGATAACAGTAGCTTGTTAAGGATACTCACCTATTGTTATTGGAAGTTTAGTAACTTCTTCTAGCATCATGCTATGTCCAGTGAAGCCATAGAGGGGTATAATTATTGGTCTCGACCTGTCTATTCCAAGCCCAATCTTTATGAAGACATCAAAACTACTGATGTTTATTGATGCCTAACTCATGATCAACACCACATGCGGTTATGCATGATGGTCAAACTACTTTCCCTTCTTTTCTTGTCTTCCTAGAATGCACCTGCAAGAGGAGGGAATGCCTCAGGGGTTAAGGGGCCATCGATATGGTGCTAGTTAAGGGCTCTCTAATGCTCAAGTTGGGTACTCATTAGGCCAAAAGGGACGTTAGGATAGGTGTAATAGAGTCCACTTACCTTGAGGGTAAAGTTAATGCACCTATTTATTATAACACATGCCAATTTTCATGTAACAGATATTATTAGATAAGTAACGACGAAAAGTATTTCCCCTTATGATATATGATATAATGTTACTAACAATTTCATTTTAAGTATGATGACAGGTGACGGTCACGTGGAATTGATGTGCTTAAGGTGTTCATGTAATTTATGTTGTAGACATGATAATTACTTAGTAATTAATTAACGTTTTGTAATATTTTAGTGTATACGGCAGTTCGATAGGCTGAATTGTCCCTCATAGAACGGCAGGCCGATGAATTTAATTGGCAGGCCAGACCTCATGGATTCGGTAGGCTGAAGACTACTGATGAGCAATCAGCATAAATCTCCCTAAATTTGTGATATTAATGATTATTGTGATTGGATAATTATTCTATGTGATTGGTACATTTTAAGGAAGAAATAGTTGACCTTGAGGATTTATTTTATGATGATTGGATAATTGATAAACTTTCCCATTTTTTTATGAATTGAATTAGTAAGTAAGAACAAATTTGTTGACTTTCCCCAATCCTCTCCATTCTCCACGTGAATTTACCTCGATTTTAGTCAAAAAATTCTGATATTATAGAAAATATTATCTTTCCTTTACGCCATTCTCATTTTTTCACGTAAACTATCTTTCCCTCTCTATCGTTCTCTCTCTCTCACTCAAACTTAGGGGTGAACAACAGGCGGTTTTTGGGTAGGTGCGGGTCGGTTTTTTTAAATGGTGGGTTGGCGATTA
The DNA here is from genome assembly GCA_946598075.1 of Artocarpus hirsutus. Classification (NCBI taxonomy): domain Eukaryota; kingdom Viridiplantae; phylum Streptophyta; class Magnoliopsida; order Rosales; family Moraceae; genus Artocarpus; species Artocarpus hirsutus. The sequence continues at coordinate 3,671 of CAMOHE010048583.1, read as the reverse complement.
ATCAACCCATAGACCGCCTATGGAATGGCGGGTGGTTTCGGTTTAGGTGCGGGTAGGTGCTTCGGGTTGGGTCTTTACTAATGCACAATGTAATTTTTTGAGCTTTTTTTAATTAAAAAAAGGGAAGAAAATTTGTAGAAAATATAAGATGATAATGTATGAAGCATTCCCAACAATAAACAAGTTTGATGCTTAAAGACAATGACAATTTATAGAAGTAATTCAAAGGAATAGGATATGAAGAATCTCTAATCCCAATTATATATCCACTCTCACAATTAACCAAAAAGGCAAATAAAATAAAAAATAAAAAAGAGAAGAAGAAGAGGATGTGATCTAAAAGAAAATTGTTGGTGAAAATAAAAAATAGTAATGAAGCAGGTACGCGATGAAGTCTAAAGGGCAACAAAAAAAAAACAAGATCGAAGCAAAAGACAAGCTAAAAATGAAAAGTAAATGGTAATACTATTTTTTGGGAAATAACAATAGTGAACTGAAAGCAATTATAGTTAATGGAGAGCAAACCATAATGATAAGGAATGAAGTGTGCAGATGTTAGTTTTGAACACAAGTAGTACAGATCAAAGACTTGAACGGAAGATGACTTTGAAGTTTGATCACAAAAGTTATAGTAATAATGATATATTGGGAAGGAAGTTTGAGTGTGAATAGAAGAAAAGGGGGGAAATTTGAGGGTGAAAACCATGAAATCAATTGTTTAGTTTAGGGTAAAATAAAAGGGCTTGGGGAGGGGTTTAGATTAGGATTTTTTTTTTTTTAAGAATTAAGTGGGCGGGTTTGGTGTGAACTCGCCCCCTAAAATTTTAAACCATACCCACCTGCCAACATATGCGGGCGGGCGGGTTGAACCCACCAATGGGGCAGTTATTGATATAGACCCCTTTTTCTTAAGCGGGCCAAGCGCAGGCGCGGGCGATCGGCGGTTGCGTGGTTGTTTTTATGTAGCCCTACTCAAAATTCTCTCCAGAATTTTCTTTCTCTCTTCTTCATGTTTTCTTCCCTTCTCTCCCTTAATTTTGCTGCAATTATTTCAATGAAATACTGGTTTCCTCTTGGGCGAATTCAAAGGAAATTTAAGAAGAAATTGTTTTGAGGTAAGAAACTCGTTTTAAGCATTCCTAAAATTTTATTTTCTCTATAATCCGACCCCCTTAACTCTGCCTACAAATTTCCATTTGCAATGAAATTTTAGTATGATATTCATGTATGTGTTATGTAATGTTCCTTCAAATTTCACGGCATTTGGATTTTTCTATGTTGAGATATTAAATTTTTAGTCTTTGTCACTCATAGTAAACTGTTGCTGATTGGTTATGTTGCACAAAAATATAGTCTTTGTTCATAATGCAAATGAATGTTATTTTGCACAAAATTTGGAGATATATTCATGTATATATTAAGTGTTGAACTGGAAAATCTCGTGGTGAAATGATGAATTTTTTATGTGTTATTGAATTTTCTTTAAGACTAGGTTTTATGGCTACTCTATTAGTGAATTGTTGGACTTCTTATTTTGTGACCTTTTTTTGGTATGACAAAATGAATTTATTTGACAATAAGACTTTTTATGGTACTGTATTTACATGTGTAGGCTGTCAAAAAAATTTTGGAGTCAAAGTGATTTTATTTTTTTTGTTTGAAAATGTTTACCAAAGGATGCTCACCATTTTTCAAACTTGAAGTTAGTTTTACCATTGACTTTCAAATGTATGTTTTGATATATTCCGATTTTATTTAAAGCCAAATTTTGGATATGATATAGTTTTAGGTGTCTATTATATGTCGTATTTTTATGAAATTATTTTAGGATATAGATAATTTATTATATGAATGTCAGTAAGGACTGCTCACTGTTTTGTTATTGTTGGCAGATTTTGTGTTGTGTGAACTTGTTTTAGTTAATCAAATGGAATTTATATGACCAACGAAAAATCATGATATTATGTTTATATGTTAGCTTTATTCCTTTAGAGTCTCATGCTTTAATTGTGTATGGATTGTGAGTTATTGAATTATGAATACAGAAGGGTCAGGCAGGTATTAGTATTGCAATTTTCGTATGAGTACGTATAAGTTGGTAAAATATATTTGTGTTCTTGTATTTCTTGAAATGGAGGTGTGAATAATGTATTATGGTATTAGAAGATTCCTTGAATATAGATAAATGTTAATTTTATTTTTTATTTGAATGTATGACATGAACATTCCAAGAAGTGAGCTCATCGAGACCATGATGACGTCATCTAAAGAAAATGTTTAGTAAGCAAGTCAAGTAAGTACATTCTCACATGCAACATGGTGAATGTTTATGAAAGTTTTATGAGGATATGTTTAATGATTATTTTTTTTTAAAAAAAAGTTGATTTACATGATGTCTTCCATGAAAGCTTTTGAAGTTCAATGAAAGTTCAATGAATGTCTTGATGATGACGTTTGCGAAAGCTTAAAAGTGCATGTATATATATATGTATATATGTATCACTTAAATAAGTATTGCGCACCCTATGTTATGTTATGTTTATGTTTATAATGTCATGTTTGATTTGGGATTAGCTATCCCTCTCTTCTTATGACGGTGCGCCTACAAAGATGATAATGGTGCAACACTTGGGCCCTTAAAGATAAAATAAATTAAGTTTTAATATAAATAATGTAATGAAAGATATGTTCTATATGAGACTGTGCCAAGTGCATTATTATGTTGATGATGGTTATGATTGTAATGTTTTATAAAGATGTTCATAAAATGTTTTATCTTGTGAGATTGTAAAGTATACTTACTAAGCTTTTTGCTTACTTAGTTCAACATTATGCTGCAGATAAAGGTAAGAAGATTATGGAATAGGTGGAGGCCAAGGGCAGGCATGTGAGCTATGCATGATGGATTGAAAACGGAATATGCCTAGAAGGAAGTTTAAAATTTATGAATTATGTTTTTATTACTTTGAATGTTTATTTTTCCGCACTTTGAGATATTGAAACTTGTTTTAATTATTTTGATTTTGACAGTAGTTTGGCTTGCCGACTATTACTAGTCGGACTGCCAATGCAATGATTGGCCTATCGATTACCCTGTATCGGCCTGTCGATCTAAGCATTTCAAAACTCTGATTTTGCAAAGCCTTGGACGGTCTGCCGATGGTTGAAGTTTGGACTACCGGTTATGTTCGGCCTGTCGATGTCTGAAGTTCAGCCTAGCAAACTGTAACGACCCGAAAAATTCAAACGTTAATAACTATGATTAATTGAGGGTTTTTCTCTCATGACTTAGCTAAGTACTTAAGAAAGTACAAGTTTAGCATTTATTAATACGCATATTTAAAGGTCTTAATAGCCGTAAGACCTTAGAAATAATTAATGTTGTGAATGCACAAAATTATGTGCTTTATTTATGAAACATGTAATAATGTAATGTTATGATAGTACATTAAAATAATTAAAAAATAATTATTTAATGTGCTAAACCAAGAGTTTATGATTTATTAATTTCATGCATGAGCCAAAAAGATGATGTTATTGGCAAAAGTGGAATTTTCAACTTACTAAGATTATGTGAAAATTCCTATATGATAACAGTTCAGTAAAAGAAACCCAGATCAATAGTGAACATGAGCTCCATACCATAAATTAAAAATGGTGAGCACCAAGTT
>CAMOHE010048582.1:0-10556 GCA_946598075.1 Artocarpus hirsutus | reverse complement strand
GTTCAATACAGGCCGAGTTCATGTCATAATATCATATGTAATTCTCATATCATAGCAGTTCAACATAAATATATATATCTTGTGGTAAAACAATCAATTTCAATTCCAGAAAAACCTCACAAAAGATGAGTAATAGAATCCCTACCTTTCAAGCTTCTCAACAATCCTTTAATCTTCGAATTCAATTAACGTAAGCTCCACACACCCTTGATCCTAAGGTGTGCATAAAGACAATTAAAACTAAAGCACAACATGTATCTACATCCATAAATGAATCTATATATTTAGTCTCTAATAAGATTCATAAATCACTTAGGATAGTCTTAGAAAGGTTGCAAGACAATCATGGATTAGAAGGTGAACAAAGTTGGGTTCACTATCTACAATTAGCACATGGGTTATTGGGTGGTTTACTTAAGGTAGACGGGTGGTATACTGCCACTAGTAGGTTTACTAGTTTCCAACCTGAGAATTGAAAAATTCATAGAAAATAAAATATAACTCCGATTTAGGCTCATGATAGCTCGTTGGAAAGCTTAGGATGTCTACTTTTAAAATATGTAAACCAATTTACAAAATTCAATTTTATCTAATCCCAGAATTTCAAGAAAGGCTACTGCCCATAGAGATAATACAAGGTTTATGGAAGGTTAAGTTTCTCTTTAACCCAAATCATATTATTCTTGTTCAACATCTCAAAACCATTCTAAAATATACAGCATGCATTATATAATCATAATAAACATGTTCACATGAGTTCAGAATCATCATCAAACCAAAATAAAGGTTGGTTGTCGGTTTCAACTTAGGACTCAAGTTTTTGTTCATAAATGCTCAAATATGTATGCTAACATAATTAGAAATTTGCATGAACTTGGAACACAAAAATCATGCATTAGACATAGAGAAAACACATACTAAAACCAAGTTTGAATTTAAGAAAACCTACCTCAAAACTCCTTTGAAAAACACCAAAGTTTGGGTTAAAAATCAAGCTTGTATTGACTCCAAAACGGCTTCAAACGTGGCTGGAAATTATAGTTGTCATGGTTGCAAAGAGAGCTTTATGTCTTGTGTCTTTAGTTGGAAATTGAAGTGAGAAAGGAGAGAATGAGAAACTAGAGAAGAGAGTGGTGATGGTTGAATATATAGGCATCAAATTAATTGAGGAGCGGGATAGAATTAAATGAGCATTAAAAGAAAATGTTATCATGTCTCCCACGGAGACTTTTAGCAAATAATGTTAACATAATTGAGGGGACAAATGGGGTATGTTGCAGAAGAAGATAAAGGAAGCATTAAAAATGTGGTTGAGAAAACATATCGATGTCCCCTGGTAGTTGAGGTGAATTAATTCTATGTCTCCAAATGATAAGGAAGCTATTTAATTGAGCATTAATGTAGTGGGACAAGGCTGATATAAGTGAGTGATAGGTAGATTTAAAATATTTACTACGGAGACTTAGTAAAAATGCTAAAAAGACATATTTATTTATATGATTTTATCAAAAATCATATCCGTTAAAATAACGGATGTTTCATTTATAGAGTCAGTCTTCCTAACCATGCTAATCAATTTACAAGATGTGTTAAATCATTATGTTCCTCACTGTGCAATACAGAACGAGTTCCACACCATCATGTTATAGATATAATCATATATATTCAAAATATCATATGCATATCTTGCAACATAAAACAACCAAATTTTAATTTACTAAAACTTCACAAAAGATGAGTAATAAAATCCCTACCTTCCAAGCTTATCAACAATCTTTTAATCTCGAAATTAATTAATGTGAGCTTCACACACCCTTGATCCTAAGGCGTGCACAAGGGAAATTAAAACTAAAGTATAACATATAACCACATTCATAAATGAATCATATGTAAATCTATCTCACTAGTGTGCCATTAAAGTTTTTATGCAATTTCTTTTTGAATACCAAAGTAAATAACTTTTGTCTTAAATACAATATAAATATATACAAGTAATCTATATATTTTAGTCTCAAATAAGATTCATAAATCATTTAAGATAGTGTTGAAAAGATTACAAGACATTAAGGGATTAGTAAGTGAGCAAAGTTGGGTTCTTGGTTCAGATAAGCAGCTGGTATACCATGGCAAACTGGTAGTATACTTTTGTAAAAAAAGGCAGGTTCACTATCCACAATCAATGCAAGGGTTAACAAGTGGTTTACTTAAGGTAGACGGGTGGCATACTATTACTGGCAGGTTTACTAGTTTTCAATCCAAAAATTGAAAAATTTATAGAAAATAAAATACAACTCCCATTTAGGCTCATGATAGCTTGTTAGAAAGCTTATGATGTCTACTTTTTAAATATGCAAACCAATTTACAAAATTCATTTTCATGTAATCCCAGAATTTTAAGAAAGAGTTATTGCCTATAGAAGTATTACAAAGTTTATGGAATACAAAGTTTTCTTTTACACCAAATCATATTATCCTTGTACAAAATTTCAAAACCATGTCAAAATATGTAGTGTGCATTATATACTCATAATAAACATATTCCCGTGGATTTTTATACTAATATCATCATCAAACCATATCTCAAACATATCTTGCAAATAAGGGTGAAAACATGCTTATATCAAACTTCTCATTCAAAGTTTTGGAAATCTTTTTCGTACATCAATCAAATCGATAATGAACCTTTGAAACATGTTTTCAACATCCATATAGAACTAGTTTAATAATATAGCCTCTGTTTATAATATGTAAACTTAGATTCTAGACATATGTACCAAGATGACAACAAAACATATACATATCTAATTCTCAAAAAAAATTCAGGTTTAAGAACTCAATTTACACAAACTTTTGAGTACAAAAATGTACAAATGAAAGATTAAATTGGTTTACAGGATTCTAACCTTGGATTATGGCTAAATGAAAGCTTGAAATGGCTTCAAAACAAGTTCCTTGACTTTAGTTATGGCTAGAATTTGTGACTGTTTATGGCTGCCTTAGGATAGTCTTGCTGTGTGTTTTATTTTCAGCAAAAGGAAGAGAAGAAAGAGTGAGAGTGAGGCAGACGTGAGGAAAGAGGAGATGTTTGATCCAAATAAAAAAAGAGGCTGCATTATTAAGTAATAATTTGGGGGACAATATTGATGGAAGTGGGTGGAGGTTAGGTTTGAATGTCTCCTTTGGAGACTTTTGTAAGAAGATGCCAAAGTGACGGCATTTTCATGGATAAGTGGAACATTCAAAGACAACTTAGTAATTTTTAAATACAACATAATCTTAAATTGTCACATTTTATATATTAAAATTTACAAAATCATACCCGTTAAAATAGCAGGTGTTACATGAAATATCTATTTCAGATCTTATTATTATTACTTATATTAGATATGAATTAGTCAAAGTATTTGGTTTAGATTGTTTAGTTGGTTCTACAAATATGTCAACATATTTAAGAACCTCCAATTGAAGTATGAAACGTGAATGAATTATCTTGGCATATTTGTGCTATTGGGGAGGTTGCGGTTTTTCTCAAATGAACCTATCAATGGAGGTCAAGGCTCCCTCGATAGTTACAGTATGAAAAAGATCACACAAACGGAAAGCTTCATCATCAACAGCTGGCTTAATTTTTTTTAAAAGACCAGGCTGCTGCATGCTTTGTTTCATATGCTACAGATTGCGGTGCACGTAAATTTTATTTCGAGAAATATACAAAGGTGGTAAAAAAAAAAAAAAAAAAAAGATAGCAAGAGAAGGTTATGGTGATAATGCTACGAACATACAGATAGAACAAACTTGTTGAAAAGCAGTGACCCCTTTGTCAGTGCTTCCTGCAACAACAGCACGGGCTTCCACAGGTAAACATTTGTGTTTGAGCAACTTGGCTTTCTTCTCATCAACAAATCTTCCAAGAGATCTTTCCACCAAGCTGTTAATTAAAAAAAAGACATTCCCAGTATCAGATAACGCTAGATTCTCAGTTCTATTGCTTCAGTTTGTTAAAAAATTTAAATTGGTATTTCAAGAAGGAAAAAAAAAAAGAGAGAAGTTACCCCTGAACAGTGTCGAGTCCAGGCTGCTTTTGCCAGCCATCAAAAGAAGAACCTTGATGTCCAAGAACCACTTTGAATGTTACTCTAGCCCACTTCCCACTCCTTTATTGACTCTTTTTATTTTCACTATATCAGAAACTTCAGGAATTTCATCACTTATATCATCATCATCAACATCATATTTCTGTGAAAAAAACTAATTCCACATTCATAACTACCAAACAAACAGAAAAACAAAAGAAAAAGAAAAAGGAGATCTACCCACCTGGAGGCGAAACAAGGCGGAGAAGGAGGTGGTTCCATTGACGAGATTCGAATAGAAATCAACGACCTTCTTCCATGGTCTTCCCCACATGAATTGGTAGCTTTCCCGCCCCACCCCCACAACCAAACCAAAACCAAACAAACGTCATCTCTCTCTCTCTCTCTCTCTATCAATCAGTCAGTGAATCAATTCTCTAAAAGGAAAAGGAAAAAATAAAAAATAAAAAATAAAACCTGGCAGTCCAAGGGTCTCTCTTTTGGGACCTGAGTGGTTGTAATGAACATAATCCTTGTTGTTTATTGATGTTGAGTGAGTTTCCATCCTACGAAGGAGATGTTGACGTTTGGGTGTTTGTGTTTCAACTATCCAACACCACGCACTTGAACTAGTTGAACCCCGACTCCGACACTGCAACATCGTGCTATACTCCTCTCTTTATCTCTTCCTGCTTCAATCCTGTACCTGTCGCACGAGGGTTCTTCCGCAGCAACGACAAACGATTGTAAACGACATCATACGATTTTTCTTATAGAAAACAAAAGATGTCAACGACATCTTATAAAACAGCATGTCGTCGTCATGAAAGGAGAATATGTCGTACATAACTTTTTTTTTTTTTTTTTTATGTATATACTAAATTTAACACAAAATCATATTGTATTTATATATGCTCATATTTTCCTAGTTATGCCAAAGTGTTATCAACGCGCCAATGTGGTATTGTGTTGTATGAATTCTTGTAAACGGCATTCAGAAAAACGACATGCATGCCCAGAGAAACGTCATGACAGGAGAACAACATCGTACTGACATTGAGTACCACACGACGACATATGGCAAAGCACAAACTAAACACTTTTTTTTTTAAACGACATGTCGTATAAAAAAAGTGAAATCTAAGAAAAACATCTTAGATAAATGATGTTGGATAGTAGATACTATAAAAGTCACACCACTCTCTGGTGTCTCCGCTGCAGGGTAAAAGATGTTAAGAAAATAACAAGCTTGTACATGCTACATAGATAACATTGCAGAAAAATGTTGTGAAATGGCATCGTGGAAAATACGATGTCAAAGGGGAAAATAAAAACAAATGCATAGGACAACTTTTATTAGCGTACTTCTCAACTTATACGTTATTGCATACGTATATGGTAAGGCATAAATATAGATTTCCCATCTCTCCCTCTAATCCAAAACAAATTTATAGTCTCCTTTCAAATCAAAAAAGAAAAAAATTCCATATTCTATTACATGAACTTGAACCAAAGCGCTACACATTGTAGCATTGTTGACGACAAGAAGAAAAAGACAGAAGTTCCTTTGCAAGTCTTCTGCAATGAATTGTGGTTCATTTGATAATAAATCTACGAAAACTCCTACTCAACGCTTCACCGCTGGCCTCTGCGCAACGTAGCGGGGGGAGATTGAACGGCAGCTAAAGGGGTTCACTTGATATGAAATGGCAAGTTGCCACAGGTCTACCACTGCCTTTTTTATAAACAAAGCTTGTTTCTGAACAATCCTGAGAGGGTGACCCAAAAAAAAAAAAGAAGAAATAAAAAGTATGTATAAACCCTAAACTCTAAACCCTAAACCAGTAGACACGCGTCTAGGAGGGGGTTGCTTTGTCAAAAGTTGGGTAAGAGGATGAATGTACCTCGATATCTTCGGGACGAAGTCTCTGAGGTAATTTACTATTTCAAATTTTGTGAGATTTTCATCAGGGAATTTCAATAGTTCTTGAGCAATTTGAGGTTGGGTCTGGTATTGGCCATCAAAGAGGGTCATTCCCAAGAATTTGATTTTGGGCTGACTTATCACCATTTTCTTTTCAGAAAGCATAATACCATAATACCATGGTTTTCTATAATTTGGGCAAATTGGGCTAGAAGCTCAATGTGAGAATGGACATCCGGAGAAAACAACAGGATGTCATCAATATAGACCACAACATTATGTAATATTGGGCCGTAGATTTGGGTCATTGCCTTTTGGAAAAGAGAGGGGGCATTTTTCAGTCCAAACGGCATAACAAACCATTGGAAGTGGTGGTTAGGGATGCAAAAGGCTGTTTTGGGCCGATCTTCTGGTTTTATACCAAGTTGCCAAAAACCAGCTTTAAGGTCAAACTTTGAGAAGATTTTGGCTTTGGCAAGGTTTGAAAACAGGGAGTTGCGATTAGGCAAAGGAAATTTGTCATCGGCCAAGAAATGATTCAAAGGTTTGTAGTTTATGACTAGCCTTTGTTTACCCCGAATTTGTTCCGACCTTTTATTAACGTAAAAAGCATGGCATGCCCACGGAGAACTGGTTGGCCCTATCAATCCTTGTGCTTGTAACTCTTGGCACTCTTGAGAAGCCATTTGTTGGTGTTCTGGGTTCATCCCTAGGTGGTTGGCTTTAGTAGGATTGATGTCTTCATTTTGTTTGAATGGAATAGCAACAAAGAACTCTTCCCTGGTCCACAAAGGACGAGAGCACTTGGTAAGGAATTCTGAGTGAGAATTGGCACAAGAATTTTGTTTGAGCCCTTGCTTGATCTGACCAAAGGGATCGTCTTGGACTAAGAAGAAGTTTGGGAGAGATTCCCAGGCCTTGAAAAACTGTTTGTAGGCCAAACCTTCAAGAAGAATTCGAAGTCCTTTCTTTTTTGTGTAAAGGTCGAATCCTATAATGAGATCTTTGCCTGGAAGCTTTAATCTAATAACCCTGTGGGTAGTTGTGCATTCTGGGAAGAAAACAAGCTTGATTGGCTTGCTTATGAGTTCTATGTTGAAAATGGTATTATTGGCAACATGGAAGTATTGCTTTTGTTTAATCCAATATTCTGGAGGCAGAATATCTGGATTCATGATCGTATATGAAGCTCCAGTATCAAAGAAAGCTGTCACCTTGATCGGTTTTGAATATTTGGAGGGTAATACTTGCATCTGTATGATTGGGATCGATTGTGAAAGGTTAATGCTTCCAATCTGGTAAGTATCTGAAGAGGCTATAAGCTGTTCAATTGCACAGACTGACTCCTGAGATTGCTCATCTTCAATAGAAAATAGGGATTCCAAATCGTTATCAGACAGCAAAATGCCAGTTGTTTCTTCAATATGGGAAATCATTTTGGTTGTCTTGCCTTCAGGACAAGTTTCGCAAAATGGCCTTTTTTTCCGCATTTATAGCACTTGTTTGTGGTTTTTCCCATCCTTTTCTTGCGTCTAAGGAACTTGATGAACCGTCTTTTCTTGGTTCTGAAATGTCTGCGTGCCTTAATAGGGAATTCATCTTTTTTATTAAAGGAGTATTTCTTATGCTTGCAACTGGGGCAAGAGCAAGATTGTTGGGAAGAAGTTGGACACTTGATTACAAGATCTTTTTTGTTACAGACCCAATCAAGCTGTTTAGACTGTTTCAGATATTCCTGGAGGAATTTATTCTGAGAGCACATCTTCTCAAGGGATCGGATGATGAACTGGTATAGTTCCTCGAGAGTGGTTTCACAGAGCTCTTTTCCAGCTTGAGCTAAAAGTCTTGACGTTTCTTCACCAAGGGGCTCTGGAATAGAGGAAAGAAATGCTTGCTTGAGATTGGGATCATTGATTCCACCAATCTGATAGAATCTTTGGGAGATTCTTTTGAAATGTTTCTCTAGGTCTCATCTATCCATTGAGCAACACTTCATTGGTGGTTGTTTGGTCACTTTGGTCTTCCCTTTTTGTTTCTTGATTTCATCTTGCTCGTCTAAGATTTGCTTGAGACGAAGCATGGATGATGAAGCAGGCTTTGAGAATTGTGCCAATGGCTGTGGTTCTTGGCGCATGGTTTTGTACTGCCAAGGAGTGACATCTTCAGTTGTAAAAGCCTTCATTAACTCCTGTCGTTTCAGTGCCTCATACTGAAGTTTTAAGTTCTTCATTTCTTCCACTTTTGAAAGGAAGACATTCATTGGAACTGTTTTGTTTTTTATGATGGCCAGAAGTTCATCATGGACCTGTTAGATTTTCACAGACAATTTTTCTATAATGAAACTAGTTGAAGATTGGAGATCCGCAGTTATCTGGGAGGTTTGATGATGAAGCTTTTGCAGTAGTTTATTCTGGGAAACAATGTTCTCCGACTGCCAGTTCAGAGTTGCTTCAGCTGGAGAGACTTGTTTTAAAGAGCCATCAGCTTCTCTGGCTATTGGATTTAAACTTTGGGTTGGTGAAGCACTGTTCCTTCTGGATTGTGGAACTTCTTGAAGGGTGGAAAGTCTTCATCATAACTGGAAGAAGTAGGATTAAACATGCACACTTGGGGGAGATCTTTATTGGAAAGAGGCTCCTCTGTTGTTGTGGGAATCGTCATGTTGGAAGAGGACTCTTCGTCATCTGAGGAATTTGTCGGTGAAGTGCAAATGTCATCCCATCTTGAGGGAGGAGGAGGAGACTTACCAAAATGATCTGGGGCAGAACATTTGACGATGTAGTCAAACTTGCCTGAGGGTTGTCCAAGCAATCCCACAGCTGGGTTGCTATTATTGAGTTGTTGTTTGAGTTTCTTTCCTATGGAAAGATTCTTTTTCTTCTTCCTCTGGTGAAAGGAATCTTGTAAACAAGTTTCACACAAACACACGTCCCAATAGCAGTGGCCTATCGCTGTTGTGAAAGAATAAATAGGATTCCCTTGTGTGTCAAAGGAACCAATGTCTATTTGAGCATCTAGAGCAGGAATGGCTTGCATCATGTATTGGGTGGTGAAATAGTTGGAAGAGGAGGCTTACGACCTATCAAAATTTATCTGCTTGCTGCCATCTTGTAGAGTTTCATACTTGGTTTCCTTCATATGAATCAGTGGAGGGACCTAATGAGTCTTTCATAATTTGTGATCCACGAACTAGGAAGTGAAAGTTTTGAGAGAGTTTTGAGAGAATATTGAATATTTCTTATTTCTCTGAATCAAAATTATACATAGATGCTACATATATAGTGGTACAGCGGTTGACTTTTCTAATCTAATAACGGAAAGAAAAACTAAACTAGGAAAGTAAGAATTGTCAAATTACAACCCAATAAATCATGATTCTATAGCTGTCAATAAGCTAAATACTTCCTTGTTTAATCCCTAAAATCTGGATTCTAACTTTGGAAGATTTTCAACACTCCCCCTCAAGCTGCGTTGTAAATGTCGTGCAAACACAGCTTGTGACTCAGTTCTTCAAAGTTAGTTCTTGGAAGAGCTTTAGTGAGAATGTCTGCTATTTGAGATTTCGTAGGAGTATAGATCAGCTGCATAATTCCTTTTTCAATCTTTTTTGAGATGAAGTGTCAATCAATTTTGATGTGTTTCGTCCTATCATGGTGCACAGGATTCTTTGCAATACTGAGAGCAGCTTGGTTGTCGCAGAACATCTTGATAGGTTTCTCACTTGATACTCCAAGTTCACTAAGAAGTCTCTGTATCCATATGCCCTCACAAATACCAAGAGCAAGTGCTCTAAAGTCAGCTTCTGCACTGCTCCTTGAGACAACAGATTGCTTCTTGCTTCTCCAAGTCACAAGGTTTCCCCAAACATAGGAACAATATTCTAATGTAGATCGCCTGTCTGAGATGTATCCTGCCTAGTCTGCATCTGAGAAGACTTCAACTTCACGACTCTCATTCTTTCTATATAACAGACCTCTTCCTGGTGTCATCTTGAGATACCTCAAAATCCTATATACTGCTTCCATGTGTTCTTCTGTTGGTTATTCATGAACTGACTCACAAAACTAATAGAAAAACCAATATCAGGTCGTGTATGTGAGAGGTAGATTAGACGTCCTACAAGTCTCTAATATCTCTCCTTGTCAACAGGTGCACTGTCTTTCTCCACTCCTAGCTTCTTGGCTGGATCCATTGGAGTGTTAGTAGGTTTGCATCCAAGCATGCCTGTCTCCTTGAGTAAGTCTAGAACATACTTACGTTGAGAGATGAATATCCCCTTCTTAGACCGTGCTACTTCCATACCAAGGAAGTATCTAAGATTACCAAGTTCTTTGATTTCAAATTCCCTGGCCAGGAGTCCCTTTAATCTCAGCAGTTCTTCTTCATAGTCACCTGTTAGAATGATATCATCCACGTACACAATTAGTACGGCTATCTTCTTTTCTGGAGAAAATTTTACAAACAGTGTGTGATCAGCTTGACATTGGGTGTATCCGTGCCTCATAACTGTCTTTGTAAATCTATCAAACCAAGCACGAGGAGATTGCTTGAGTCCGTAT
>CAMOHE010048581.1:12691-35314 GCA_946598075.1 Artocarpus hirsutus | reverse complement strand
GTAGGTGATACATATATACATATTTATACTTTTATGCTTTGAAAAATATTATCATCAAAACATGCATAAACTTTCATGCCTTAAAAACTTCATAATAATACTTCATGAAAAATCATTATAAAACCATCATAGATATCATCATGAACATAATTTCAACCCTTTATAAAACATATCATATTACAGGTGAGAATGTACTTACCTCAATAAGCTTACTTAACCTTACTTTTGTAGGTGACAATGCGGCGGTCTCGATGTGCTCACTTCACATTGTGTTCATGTCATATATTCATAAAATGGCAATTGACATTTATTTTCAATGAATTAATCACCACAACATAACAACCATTTCATATAACATCACATTTACATTCATTTCTTGAAAACATAAATTTATAACATATTTCATTAACTTAAAAGCATTTAAACAAAACTATCAACACAATTACATTTCTGACCTTCATGAATTCATAACTTGATAACTTTATTTTCACACACAATTTGAGCACCAAATTTTGCAAGAACAAAGTTAACATATAAACACATTACCATAATTTTTCTTTAGTCATAATAATTCCATTTGGCATCTAAAACAAATCATATAACATTCAACATAAAATCTGCCAGCAATAGTTAGGCAGTAAACAATTCTTAACTTTGGTCTCTTTTTCACATTTTCATGCCATAGAAAAATCTACAAAAATTAACATATATAATAGACACATAGAAATATAACATATCCAAAAATCACATTTAAATAAATTCCATACACCTCAAACCATGCATTAGATGGCAGAGACAAAAATAGCCATAAACAATTTGGATAGTGAATTACATGCAATAATTATTTCCAAACAATTAAAATAAATTTATTTAGACCTCAAAATTCATATGACATCATATTAACATATAATACAGTACCTCCAAAAATACTCATCACCAAATAAAATCATTTAGTTATACAAAAACATCACAAAACAAGAGTCTAGCAATTTAACCGATAAAGCAGTCTCATAACCTAGTCTTAATGAAAATTTGATAACACATAATACATACATCATATTATCATGAGACTTTGAAATTCATAAATAAACATATAACTACAGAAGTACAAAATAATTCATCCTCAAGTAATTTCATAAAATCATACAAAACACCACTTTATAAAAGTTCAACAATTTACCGTTAAAACCGTCTAAAAACTAGATACAATAAAAATTCCATAACACATAAAATTTTCATAAATCATCACCATACTTTCTAGCCCTTTAGTTAACATCTTCATGAACATTTTGTAAAAATTTCGTGGGAAATATCAATCATTTACTCTAAACAAAAACTACATTTATGTACACATAAACAATCAGCAACAATTCATTATGAGGTGCAAAGCATGAATATTTAATATCTAAGCCTACATAACACCAAATGGCACGAAATTTGGAGCAACATCACATAGCATACTCATGAAAATCATATTAAAATTTCAGGGAAAACAAAAATTTGTAGGCAAAGATATAAGGGTCGGAACATAGAGACAATTCAACATTACTGTTTAGCATAAATCAACAGTGAGTGATAGAGAGAAGAAAATTCATAACTTTTCATAGAAAAATCCAATTGAGGTGAAATTTTGAGAGTTAACACATAACACATACATGAATAACATATAAAAAATTCAGAGCAAAAAAAAATTCCTAGATGAAGATATTGCAGTCGGACTGAGGAGAGAGATACAATTTCAGAAATATAAAAAAAAAACGAGTTCTTACCTCAAAACGATTTTTCTTCAATTTTCTATTGAATTCGCCCAAAAATTTCAATATTATACTCAAATAATACGAGGGAATTTGAGAAAGAGAAGAAGACAGATAACGAGATGAAGAGAGAAAGAAAAAAAAATGAGAGAGAGAATACGTGAGAGAGAGAGAGAAAGCGTGATAAAAAAAAAATTGTTTACATTAAAAAGAAAACTCATACTCTCCATATTAATCAGAATTTTCTGATTAAATTCAAGGTAAAATTCATGGAAAATGGAGAGGATTAAGGGAGAGTCAACGATTTGTCGCAATTACCATATTTTGCCTTTGTAAAATGGGAAACCTTATCAATTGCATTTAATCAATTCAAAGTCAAACTTTAATTTCCTAAAATATGAAAATTATTCCATAAATGTGCCAATCAATCAAAAATTATTATCCAATCACATAATTAACCTAGTCACAAATTTTGTGGAATTCTGTTGACTGCTCGTTAGCTATCATCGGCCTACCGATGTCCCGCTTCAGCCTACCGATTCCTGAAGTCCGGCTTGCCGATGATATACCATCGGCTTGCCGTTCCGAGGGGGGTCATTTTGGCCTGTCAAACTAAATGGTCTGGCCTACCGATCTGCCCTAACATACCAAAATTCATCAAAACATTAAATTATCATAAAATTATGATTTAACATATAACATTAATAACATGAACACTAGAGCACATCAATTCCACGTGAGCGTCACCTGTCATAACACTTAAAATAAAATGGTTAGTGCCATTATATTATATTTCATAACACATAATATAAATAAAACACTTAACGCCATTACTAATATTACATAATCTGTTACACATTTGTCATAAACTGTTACATGAAAATTGACGGGTGTTACAGGTTTAGGGTTTATTTTTCTGTGTTGTATTTTGATCTCATTTTCTTTAAATTTGTTGGTTTTTAATGATGGATTATCAATAAATAGGTGAGTTGGAGGTCGTGCAATAGTTCTAGTGATGAATCCTCAACAAACTTTGGCACCACGAAGTTGCAACCATCGTCATTGGCCTTTTTGTCTGGCAACCAGCAGGATAAAAAATGAGAAAAACAATGGAATCAACTTTTTCCTTAGAAGAAGAAGAAATTGTGTTGTTTTTTTTCTCTCTTTTTTATTTATTTTTTACTATTTTATGTGTTTGGTGGTTGTTTTTGTTGATTTTTTTGGCTGTTAGTAGTTCAGCAAAGTCGTCAATGAAATTTTGTATTTACACTATAATACAGTATTATCAGAGTAATATTGTACTTCCCAGCCGCTAACGGTTTGACGAAATCATCGATGAATTTTCATATTTACATTGTAATATAGTATTACAAGGTTAATACTGTATTTTTTGAATGTTGGTGATTTGACAAAGTCGTCGATAAAATTTTATATTTATCCTATAATAATTATTGGAGTAATACTATATTTTTTGACTACCAGTGGTTCGGTAATATTGCTGGCGAAATTTTATATTTACACTATAATACAGTATCATTGAAACAATATTGTATTTTCCAGCAATCAGTAGTCCAGCAAAGTCGCCAGTAAAATTTTGTATTAACTGTAATATAGTATTACTCGGGCAATACTACAGTTCCTGGTCGCCGGTTATCCGGCAAAGTCGTTAGTGAATTTTTGTATTTACATAGCAAGTACGGTATTTTTTGGTAAATATCATATTTTCCAATCGTCAGCGGTATCAACGAGAAAGGAGGTAAAAGATATAAAGGATAAAAAGATAAGGGTATCTTAGAGTTATTGCTCTCAATTTCTCATAAGATGTTACTCAATTTTTCATAATATGCTATAAATTACACATTTTTAAACTATATGATACTATTTACTAAGTTCTAACTTAAATATTCTATGTTGTACCAACAACCTATGGTATTGGGTGGCAAGGAGCCCATTCTTCCTTAAGCAAGGTCTCAAGTTTGAGTATTGTGTATGAAGAAACGGGTGTCGGGAGAGCTTCCCTTGTATGGGTCTGACCCGGCTCAAATTAGTCGGGTTTACTCCCACTAGAGTTGAGGGACCTTTTCTGTGGGTTCGTGCCTCTATGTAGTGGGTTCGGATACCAGATGATTTTCACCAAAAAAATATACTGTGTTGTTCTTTCTTCAAATATTTTACCAAATTGCTCTCCAACATCTGGTAGATTATAGGTGGTAAAATGATAAAATTCCTTTTTGAGTGGGTAATATATGTATGGATTGAGAACATATAGGGCCAATTATTGAGAATAGATAAATTGAATGTCATTTTACTAAACTAATGTCAATATTAGTCAAATCCATTAATTTATTAAGTTGTGAAGACAATATTAAGCCTGCATAGAAAAGGTTAATCTCGCATATTATCTTAAAGGTTTTTTATGCTATTAATGACCCGTTATTCTGTTGGTAATATATGTTACTACTTAGAAAATCTACTCTAAATGACTTTAATTTATAAGGCTAGTAAAAATATTCTTTTCCAATTTAATGACCAAATTTGTTGCGATTACTTTATAGTTACCAATTACTAGATCTTTTAAATAGTAAATTTTAAAGATCACAAAAATTGACAATTACATCTGAAAATTGGTGGTGTATAAATTTTAAATGAGGCATATATACATTTTAATGACTAAAATATTTGTTTTTTTTTTCAACGACAAAGATATTATGTACTTTTAATGAGCATATTTGTTAATGGTAAGTAATTATCTTACATAAAGACCAATGATTACGTCTTTAAGACAATAAGTTTTTGCAATAATAAAAATCGATAATCAAATTGGAAAAATATAAATGTATAAAATATAAACTAGGTATGTCTAATTTAAATTTTAAATAAGATACATTTTAGTGACCAAAGAATTTAATTATTTAATGACCTAATTATTAGATTATCACGTTTTAATGATCATGTAACTTAAGAACTCACCTTTTGAGCCGCTTGGTAAATGGGGGAGAAAAGAGAACTGTATGTTGCTTATCATTGCGTTTGACGATGGATTTTTTTCTTCTTCCCTTTTTTTTTTTCCTTAAGGAAGGAATGAAATAGAGTAAATAAGAGGGAAAGGAAAATATGAGACTTTATACAACTTGGAATATGAAAATATACAACTCAGCACAATACAAGGATGTAATCAAGGAAGTATTTTGGGGACAATAAGCAAGGAAATCAATTCATTATCAATTGATTAATAAGAAATTAAAAAAAAAACGACCTAAATTTTTTTATGACACCAAAATTTTGATTAGAAAATCATAATAAATATGAGTAAAATTAATATGGTGGTAAATATTTAATGAGAGTTTTGACTATGATTGACAATCATCAAGCCATTTAGATTATTGAAGTAACTAAAATGGCTAAAATATGTAATTTTTACTCTATATATTGTGACCTTTGACTAGGCTAGTCTTCTCACCAACCCACCTCGTGAAGAAAAACAATCATCACCCCCACTCAAGCAACTTGGATAAATTGGCAGGGAAGAGGACAGGTTTGAGTACTCACGATATGTCGTTTACCAAATTAGTTATTTTCATGTTAAAAAATAAATAATTAACACACACACATATATATATGAAACTTTTAAGTAAAAATAAAAGAAAATTATTTTTTTTGAATTTTTATAGATATATGTAATATAAAAGTATTACAACATTTATATAATATTTATTTAAAAATATAATATATTATAATATAATCAGGGGCTAAAGAGGGAACAGCATCGAGGACCTTTAAATTCGTCCCCCATTTCGTAACTTGTTGTGGTTTAAACCTTTAACTCATTTGCAAACCTAACTTGTTTAAGATTATATTTTTCCCACTCTATCAAAGCGGGTCCTCCCAGATAAATAGGTTCATGAGTAAAACTATTATCCCTATCTTTGAACAACCTCTTAAAAAGGACAAAAATAAAAGCCTTAATGTTTAAGGGTCGAAGAAGAAAAAGTGCCTTTGAAGGGGCTATTTGTGACAACCCGCCTTTTCGAGTAGTCACTTAACTTACTTAAATATTAATCTTACTTACTTAGTAAGAAATTACTGAAAATTTTTTTTTCTTTAACATCCTTTTAAACTTTCTTTCTAACCGTTGCGACCCCTGTCGCCATTCAAGTTGAGACCTCGCTCAACACTTGACTTTAAAATCATTTAAATCGTTTCTTAAAACTTATTAAGAAACATTTACTAAAACTTAACTTTATAAGTAAATAAAACATGTTGTAAATATATCGTAAAACTTTAAAAACATATTTTAAAACTGTGATTTTGTTAAAACTTTGAAAACACTATATTAAATAGTAAAAAACCTTTTTTTTAATGTCGCGGAAGCAAACTGTGATGGTATATATACGTAAATCTTCGCATCTGTCCTCCGCAGCACCCAACTCTTCTAACGAGTCTTATTGGTCATCCATAAAACTACCTATAGGATGAAGAAAATTTTTATGAGCTTTCACTCAGTAAGTTCAAACATATTCTCACGAATCATTTAAAACATGCTCTAAACACTTTTTTCATAAAAACTGTTCTCTTAAAACGTTTTTCATTAAACATTTCTGAAACGTTTTCATAAACGTTCTTTATAAACTTTTTCTTGAAAACATAAAATGTCTTTCATAAACACTTAACATAAAGCATTTCTCAAAATGTTTTTCATAAGCATTTAACGTAAATACTTTATAATAAGGAATACAAGCAAATTCATAATGCATGATTCCAATTATGCTCAATTATGAATTTCAAATATGTGCATTTTATGAACATTCTTTCTTACTTTAACTTTCTATATTCGTTCCTTAACTATTCTTATCATACCTTAGCTTTCTATCCTTATTCCTTAACTTTTCTTATCTTACTCTAATGTTCGTACCAACATTATTAATTATGAGATCATAAACATGATGCTTCCTTTGTGGAAGACTTGAAACCATCGAACATCGAGGTCATGTACCTCACATCTAGGAGGTTAAACTTTAACTTTACTTTCATTACCTCACAACAAGGAGGCCAGTACGACACTTTTTTTTTTTTTTTATCTTTACGTTACCTTCTTATTAACTTTAGTGAGCATACCAAATGCAATCACATCATATGCAAACATACTTGTAAATCATAGCTTGTACTGTAATACCTAATGCATAAAAAATGCAACATAAAACGCAAACACATTTTTGCAAATCATAACTTGTTCTCTTTGAAACTTATTGTATAACAAATGCAACATAAAACTTATAACTTAAACTATAAAGCATTATGTTTTATCAAAATGCAAAACATACTTTAAATACTTTGAAAATCATAACTTGAACTTTTAAAAACATCATACATATCAATATGCAAATAGACTTTAAACATACAGTTGCAAATTCATTGCAAATCTTGCTTTGAATCTTTAAAACTTTTTGCATAATAAATGCAAACATACTCTAAAAGAAACTTGCATAATAATTATAAATGCATTTACAAACGTATACATAAATATTTAAAAATCATTTACTTCATGCTGTAGGTGAGGTTTGAAACTTACCTGGACTACGCTCTAGCGTTCTCTATTCTGTTCCTGTCTCATTCCTTTTCCTTCTATTAGTCGGTTTCTGTGTCCTGATCATATGACACCCGACTTATTAGTTAACTTTCTTTATTATCAATCCACTTGATTGATAACTTAACTTAAACCTTAAACATTCATTCCTTCTTTTCATAACTTGGTATACTATTGGTTTACCTTCCTTTACTTAACTCCGTAACCTATCGGGTTATCACACATTTGTTCTTAAGCGACCATTAGTTAAACTTCACATCTCATAGGCAGTTTCGATACTTAACATATTATGAAACATTTTTCGTTCAAGGATGTTATGCTAATTCAGAGTGTTCGACTCCGCTTTGGCCGTTTTCGTAAAAATGATGTTTTTACCCTTAACGGGTTTTTCGTCAACTTTGTAACCTTATAAAACTCATCGCTTAACTTTACTATTCCATTTCTTACATGTTACGAAAAAAATTCCTGTGAAGGAGCGTTTTCCAACATCGGGCATTTTGGGTCCGTTTTGGCCCTTTTTATAAAATGACCATTTTGCCCTTAATCTTCTTTTCTTCCATTCATTCCTTGCCTAAACGTTGAATCCTTTAAAACTTAGCATCTATAATTATTTACTGCCTATAGCA
Organism: Artocarpus hirsutus; assembly: GCA_946598075.1. Taxonomy (NCBI): domain Eukaryota; kingdom Viridiplantae; phylum Streptophyta; class Magnoliopsida; order Rosales; family Moraceae; genus Artocarpus; species Artocarpus hirsutus. Next base: position 27,350 of record CAMOHE010048581.1, on the reverse strand, counting down.
GTGTAGGAAATCAATGTTCCTTAGTGAAAACTCAGTTTTCACACAATTTTAAGGTTTTGACCCAAAATACAAAAATATTTACATTTTTGCCCTAGAACCAAAAACAACCAATTTATACTAAAACGTTCACTTTTTCACAACGAATAAAACTTACAAAAGCACTGTGGTCGAATTCCAAACACTCCTTAACATTTTCATTTCTTGAAATTTTGTGCCCAAAATTTTGTAAAATTCATAACTTATCAATTGGGTAGAAATTTAAGAAATTGCCTACGTTGTCCTAACAGTTTCGACATTCTACAACTTTTATGTTTTAACTTTTTCAAAATTTCATCATTTAGAGGGACGTTTTGGTTGATTTCTAAATCTGTCGAGAATTATTTTTTTTTTACAATTTAGTCCCTTTTTAAATTTGATCAAAACCATTACTTTCTTCTTTCCATCCTCATCATCATCAACACATAACATAAAACAATCACTCCATATTGTCTATTTATATGCCATAAACCAAAATCATTTTATCAAACACTTGACATACTTGAAAGAAACATAAACTTTCACATAGAAAGTTTAGAGATTTACTTAATCTTTATCAAGCCTCCATGATTCTCCTTTGAAATGCTTAAAAATCTTCTCAAAACCCTTGACAACATTCATAGCAACCCCATAAAAATCTCAACCAAATCATGAATAAAAACCCTTAAACACAATAGGTAAAACTTATATTTTTACCTTGAAACCCTTAAATCTCCCTCCATACCCTTAACTTTGCTTCAAAACATGATTTTTGAGGTTTATGCTTGAAAAATTATAGAGAGAATACTCATGGATGGGGTTGGTTTTGGTGGAGGAAGAAATGGTGCATTTTTTTTCTTCCTTCCTTTCTTTCTTTCTTTCTTTCTCTTCTTTTCTTTTCTCTTGCACGTTTTGCTCTTTTTCTTTTTTTCCCCACCGCGGAGACCAACATATATATGGTCTCTTGTATTATGAAATCATTCAATTTTTTTTTCTTTTTCTTTTCTCTTTTTTTTAATGATGAATAATCACCTAATTAATTAGGGGTAAGTTGGGTACTTTTGGTTGGGCCACATTAGTGAATGTGGTGGCCCAATCAAAACCCTCAAAATGTTCGCTTGGTGGGTCCCATAAAACTTTTTACACAGTCTAAGTTTATACTGACAGTATTTTTCTTATACTATCGGTTTTTTTTTCATACAGTTCATGAGGTCCCACATCCTCCCATACTTATTTCCGTTTATTACATAATGAAATTCCAATATTATCTAACTTTGTTTAATCCAAATTTATATTGACAGTATTTTTCTTATACTGTCGATACATTCTCTATACTGTTACGACACTCCTTATTCATCTGTATTCTCCAAACAGTATTATTCCTATAAATGCTTTAACTTAAACAGTTTAATTTATGTACTGCATAACCTTAAACGGTCCAATTCCTACACTGTATTACTTATGTAGTGTAATTTTTATACTGTATAACTTTATCAATGTACATCCTCACACGGCATTATTCTAATACCGTATATTTTTTTGTATTATTATACGACATATTTCTTCTTAAAAGATATTTCTGTTTTACATAATTTTTAACTTATTGTATTTTTAATGTACGTAAAATGCCCAAATGTTACATTATTTTTGTGCTTTTCCCTTTATACTAGTGTCACAGTTGAAATGGTAATGTATCCAATATAAGAATAGGAGAAATAGAGGAGTAGACCAAAATCATAAGGTAATAAAAATATATAAGCCAAGGCTTTTATTAAGTTAGTAAATAGTATTTAATTGTCAATTTTGAATTTATTATAAGAAAATTACCTAAAATTCTTTAAATTATTAAGGGCCTATTTATTTGGTATATTGAGCTATTTTTTTGGGTTATGAGCCTAAAGAATTTTTTGAATATATATTTGTTTCCACCAAAATTTAAATCAAATAAATCCTTTAAATCCAAGTTTTTAGAGTTTTACTCTCGCTTTAACTCTTTGGACTCGGATAAGTTTGCTACAATAAAATCTCACTTTGTCTTTCCTTTATTTGTGAAAAAAATCATAACTTCTTCATCTGATATCCACGTGAGACGATTATTTTTTTGTTGCATTCCTAACGAAGAAAAGAATAAATCAATATCCATATTGCATATTTTTTAATATCATAAATATTAAGATTTTGTTAGATTTGTTAATAAATTAAAAACTTTTTTTCACTATCTATCCAAACTTAAATTTTAATTTTATTTTATTTCAAATTAGTATTTTAAATACACAACTCAAATCACATAACTTAAATCAATATAATCCAAATAGACATAATTAAAATCCAGCCACAAACGGTTTCTTAAAGTCTCTCTTTCTCCCTTTCTTTTTTTTCTCTCTCCTCTGCCCCTCTCCTTCGTCCAACCACCGCCCTCACGGTTTTTTGTCTTCTCTCTCTCCTCCGCCATTTCTCTTATTGTTTTCTCCCTTGCCATTTCACAATCGTTTCTCTCCTCCACAACTTCTCTCTCCGGTGTTGCTGCCTCTTCGACAACTACTTCTTCAATGTTGATTCATCTCTGACAACCATTGACCATAAACAAGTCCACAGAAACAAGCTCAAAAGGTCAAAGGCAAGTAAAAAAAGATTTGAAAGAATAATCAAATAGGTAGATCAATCGAATAGCGCGAGTATCGATTAGTAATAGACTAAAGCAGAGTTTTCTTTTCTTTTCTTCCTTTTTTTGAAAATTATATATTCCATTATAGTTTTACGGGTTAATTCGAAAAAAAGGCCAAAAAAAAAAAAACCAAATTAAGGAAATGACTTCTTTTTTTTAATTAAAAAATGGGTTTTTTTTAAGCACTAAAACTGTCTCAGTTTTTTTCACAAAAAAGAGAAAAAAGACTGTATGGGAGAGAGGAATCTAAATATGGTGACAAAAAAAAACTGAAACTGTTTTGGTGTCCAAAAAGCTAGTTTTTTTATGTAAAAAAAAAAGGCCATTCTTCAAAAATTTTTCCCCCAAAAATCCCTTTTTAAAAGTACCCCTAGTTTTAGTATATTTTTTAATGTTAAATGGGGTGTCATGTCAAGAGTTCCATTAAATTTGTGGACGGAATTAAAGAGAGGGAATATTTTGACATATTTTTTTTATAGATAAAAGGTGTTTTGAGTGGTTTTAAAAAATTATGGGCAAAATAAATCATGGTACATAAATGGAAGAGAATTTATGAAAATGTTAATTTTTAATCTTTGAAAATGTGTTATTTATTTCTCATAGTATTAGTAATAGTATTAGTTGTTTCAATTTCTGTATAAGAGGTATAAAAGACCCCGTTTGGTTTCATTTTCATAATTTTTGGAGATGTTTTTGCACTTATTTTTAAGCAAAAATTATTAAAACACTCTCAACATAATTCTTAAAAAATTTTTATTTTTCAAAACAAAAATATTTTCATCTATTTTAAAAACAATATCAAACGCTCCATGTGTCCCAAACTTAAGGCCGGAAATCCAATCCCAATAGATAGATCGGGCTCCAAAACGTGCACTCTGACTATAGCCATTGGTGGGACAAGCCAGCATCGAACTCAGGTTTGGAGCATAGTAAAGCTTTAATTGGACTTACTCAACCACTATGCCGCTACCACAAGCTTACGTGTCATAAAACGAATTTTCTTCTACTTTTTTTTTTTTTTTTGTTTCGTTACTTTTGAGATTTTTGTTTGTCGATTTTGTTGAATTGGATATTGATCTTGTTTCTCATTTCATTTTTGTCAACAGATTTGGTGGGAGGTTAGCAGAATTGGTCTCTCAGAAGATCAGTTCGGAGTTGGTTACAATGTAACCTTTCTGAGTTAGAGTTCAACTCTCTGTATGCTAATTTTATATAAAGAAAGACACGAGTTAAAGTTCAATGCATCAATTTGGACGGCAGAACCTTACCTAATCAAGAACATGAAATTAGTAATTTTTTTAAAAGTCGAACCTTACAAGATCAGAATGACTTGCTTGTAGCTCAATGTTTTAGAAGGAAGAATCAAGGGATTAATAATCCAAGGGGAGACTCCTAATAACCATCTTTTTTTTTTTTTTTTTTATATGGGTTCATAGTAACCAATTACATTTTCAAGCATTGGGACCTTAGATTCAACCAAGCCCAGTCTCACAGAATCACTCCCATTCATTCCTTAAGATATTATAACATTTAATTTGTATTTAAGCTCTCTATTTCTACTATTTGTATTTTCTTTTTAGGAGATCGATAATTTATTGATGAATTTGGAGCCATTGTCTTGGTTTATTGGCTGTAGAGATTTTTTTTTATTCTGTCATTATTTTTTTAATTTTTGGTAATCTAGTTATTTCTTTTTTGATGAAACGAAAGACTTTTATCTGTAACTTTTTTTTTTATTATTTTATAATCCGTTGATTTTTGTATAAATAATCTGGTGGAAAGTAGAAAACAGGCAGGTTTGAAAACCTAAAAATAAGGGGCAAATGGGAAAAAAAAAATCCTAGCAGTTATATCCGTGATTACCAACACTTAACAGAAATTACTTCATTAATTTTATTTTATATATATATATATATATATGGCCTCATAAGCCATCATACACACGTTAAGTCCCCACATACATCTTGCCCCTTCCTGTGCATATGGGAGGAGAGAGAGAAATCAATTTTCCTTTTCGATTAATTCTCTCAACCACATGAAACTGATCCTTTGCCCCCTGAATATCAAGCAATCAACATGTACTTGTGGAATAAGGTCTCAAACGTGTCCATTTCCTTGGCTGGCAGGGCCAACAAAACGTTGACCCCATCTTTTCTCACTTTATCATGATCATGATCATGATCAACTTGATCTTCAATATCAGGAAATAAAAGAATAATATCCTTCTTATGATACACTACAGGACAGCTATACTTTGGCTTCCCCCATGGATACTCAACCTCCGCAAACCCTAATCTCCACCACGATGAAACGAGCACCTCTCCATGAGGGAACCCTTTGTAAATCTCACCCCAATCTATAGCTGACCTCGCATATTCGTCCGTCATCCTTCTTGCTCCCTCCGCCACCATCTTCACTATCTTCGAGAACGGCCCTTTTTCTAGCTCCTTACAATATCCTGTCGCGTACGCAGTCAAAACTGCATTCCCCGTGTACGATTGGGGCAAGGGAGGATTTAGTCTCCTCCTTATGTCCACGGCATATAGGATTGTCGATTGCCTCTCCATGTTGTTCTTTGCGTCACAAGACAACGCCTTGCACCGCCATATTAAAGCAGTGACGACATTGAAACTTGTGATTAATCGGTCTTGATTGTCCGATTTGGCCCTCTCTTTTAGGGTGGAGATGTCTTCAGAGCTCAGTCGGAAGATCTTGAAGACGAGATCATCGTCGGTGGCACTAAAGACGGTAGGGTTAGTGTTTAATTGCCCTAGCTTCAGTAGTTCAGGGTGAGGAAAATCCACACGTGGTGGGGATCGAGCTGCAAGGAGGCGGCGGTCATGGCAAGGGGGGACGGCCAAGCGATTGTTGGCGGCAACAGAGGCTAGGTTTTGCAAGAAAAGCTTGAAGCTGAGGCCATCAAATGTTACATGGTTGGTGGAGATACCCATTGCAAAGCCACCGCACTTGAAAGTTGTAACCTGTTATACGTACGGTTTTGTGAATTAACACCATACAACACAAGTCATCACTCTTGTACATTCTTCCTCTAATAAAGTGACCGCCCATATTAATAACGGGAATCCTATGAGATGTAACTTTTTCAAAACTAATTCTAATAAAGATTAAGTTTTCAATATATTAATAGTAAATATTAAATATATGATATAAATAATTTATCTATCTTTTTGTTTATAGTATAAATAATTCTTATTTACACAATAAATAGATTTATGATATAGATGCAATATAAATATTTCTTATTTATATAGTAAATAAGTTGCTTACATTATAAATCTGGCATTTATTATAAATTTTTTTAAAAGCTGATATTTACTTCAAAAAGTTTCAAAAATTGAATATTTCCTTCATTCTCTCTATTAATAATTGTGAACCAAATTGGCTTATTTTAGTACATCTACTATTTGATTTGGGCTTTTTATACAAATGTCACAAAAAATAAAGATTAAATTCATTCATATCACTAAAAAAATAATTACAAAAAATACCACATCACATCATCAAACTATAATTTTTATTACCAAATGTACTTTCAAAGAACAAATTAGATTCTACGAAAATAAGACAGTTTTTGATTGGCATGAAGAGTATATTAGTCTTTTTAATTAAATTTTTTTACTTGTGGCATTTAATTAAATGTGTTATAAATCAATCTACACCAAAAAAGTGTGGCATAAAACACAAATATCTCATTTGATTTTATGTTTATACATTTGATTGTATACTTAGTAAATAGACTTTTAGACGTACAAAAAATGTTCGGTGTTAAATAACATAACTAGAAAGTCATAGTACAACTCTACTGATTCATTTGTTTTTTTTTTTTTTTTTTTCCTATCACGATTGCATTACATCTTCTTTTTCCTATTGAGTCCATGATGTTTTGTCCAACCAACGTATTTATTTCATATCTTCATATCATGCATGTGAACTTTAAAGGTAGCAAATATTGTTATGAGATAATTTGGCACTTCCATCCTTGTGTTTTTCTCAGCTGATTAATTTAGTTCTTGAACTCCTTTGGGAACATTACTTAAACCAAAAGATTTGAATCTTAAAAACATAATTTTTTTAATTCAAATTTTATTAGAGAAAGCATTGTAGCAACATTGCTTTGAATCAAAACTTTTTGATTCGAACCAAATTTTAAGTTTACATAATAACAGTAATTAATTACGTCCGCTCTTAATATCTCTCCTTAAGAAACAAAACTCTAATTCTAAATATTAAGTAGAATCATTTAGCTCATGTGCCTCTCATATGTCGTTTAGTATTCTCGCCCGTAAATAATAATAATAATAGTAATAATAAGAATAATAATAGTAGTAGTAACGGTACTAGTAACAACAACTACTTAGTCGCTCAATTAGTTCCAGAACTCCATAAAATTGGTACATTAATTGATAGGTACGGTTTAAAAAAAATTCAAGAATGTATGCAAATTTCCTCTCAACCTTGTAATCATGTGCCCTGAAATATTTTGTCCCTTGTATAAAATTATTATGAAAAAACTCTTTATCATAATATATTTAACATAAATAATATGTATCATACAAATAATGAGGGTTATTGAATAATTTAGTTAACGATCACTTTGTTAGCACTTTCTTATGTAGTCACACGGAGGTGAAAGGAGAGATTATTATTTTTAAATATCTTTTAAAGATTTTTAGTTTATTTTTTAAACAATTAAAATTTTAAAATAATATCAAAGTTTAAAGTTAAATTAGTTATAAACATAAAAAATTACTAAATTACTCTTATATTTTGTATCACATACTAATATATAACACGTCAAATTACTCGTACTAAAAAGAGTTTATCCGTTAATTTTCATTGATTAAAAGGAACAAATACTACATTTTATAAAGCCGATAGGCACATTATTACAAGGGCTATTCTTTAAGGGTAATTCATGTAATTAACAAAAAGATTGGATGTGAAAGTGTCAAATCATGAAAAACTAAAAACCTTATATCATTTGTTGAATGACTTTTATGATCGGTAGAAACTGCCACAAACTCCTTGTTAAGGAGAAGGGGAAAAAGAAAGCAAAAAACATTTCATATATAAGTCCGTTTGGAAGACGGTTGGAACTGTTTTTTATATATTTGGAATATTTTTTTGTTTAAAATTCGTGATAGAAAACATTGTAGCAAAAACAGTTGGAATCGTAAAAAATGGTTAAAACCATGATTGCAAAACAAGGGCTCCGAAAAAAGTGTTATTTAATAGAAAGGCTTTGTAGGATAATTTGTACCTGAAGAACGCAAAGAAGGCGATCGTCTGGTTTCAACATATTGTCCAAAGTGGAGGAAACTAACTGTGAAAAGGCTGGATTAGGGTAAACCAAATCTCCAATCTCATCCAAACTATACTCACTTGAGGCCACCACAAATCCTGCCCCACAACCATTACAATCTATCTCCAAACGACCATTCTCGGCATTCAAATTCAGCCTCCCCGCCAAGAACTCATAGGGCACCAATATTCTCTCTAGAGTCTTTTGGATTTTCTCAGTTATAACTTGAGGAGGAAAATCTTTGTGGGCAGGAAAAAAGTGGACTGTTTGAACATCAAAACTGAGAACTTGGTCTATGTTTGACAAGAACATGGATTTTCTCTTGGTTTCTTGGGACGGAAATACAAGATATGAGTTGTGAACAGTGACCTTTAGATCTTGAAGAATATGAGGAGGTGGGTTTTGGTAAAGGGTTCCCATGTGTATTTTGGTTTTGCGATATTCACGTTCTTTCATCATCACCTGCTCATGGGTTTTATAGTGATACCAAAGAAAATATTGTTGGGTTCAAATTAAATGAGGGAAAATTATATCATTTGTTGTAGCCTGTGTTTTTGGAAAATCATTTTAAAACATGTGTTTTTAATAATATTAAAAAAGTATGTTGACGAATTAAAAATAGCACTCTCATATACTAAAGTTGTTTTTTTTTGGGCATATAAAGTGTCATTTATACCCTTTTAATTAATCAATACAAAAACTTTTTTTTTGAAATATTTAAAAGCGCGTCACTTTTTTCACTAGGAAAAAAAAAAAAAAAGTTGCATACTCAAGCGTTCTTTCTGTTGTACTCATCTACATATGTAGAACTAGTAATGGGCGATAATTAACCATTCTATAGCTTCTTCCTTTGCTGACAAAAAGTTGTTTGTTCTGCTTTACTCTCTTGCTCATCCTGGTCATCCCTTGGACGTCTTAAGTGAAGAATTGGCCGCCACAGGGTAAGCCATTGCTCCTCATGCAGTAAATTATATGGTACATTTTTTTACTACCGCGTTTTATCATTTTTCTTTATTTTATTTATACTATTTCTCCTGGCTATAACATATATTTATCAAACCCAAACCTAAAATACTTAGGAACAAAAGTATCTCTATGTTCATTGATGGTGGTATATTTTAAGCTTTCTTATAAAAGCAGTAAAGATGAAAAACAATACCACATAAGTAGTATTTCTCAAATTTACCTCAGCGGTACGAGGGATGAGGGGTTCATAAATGCCATATCTTAAGATTTACTTTTTATAATATTTTATATATTTATTTATAATATAACTTAACATGTAATATGAATGATATATAACATAAACTTTACTAAATGGACATAAATAAACGCAACTTTTAAAGAATGTGGCATAGCATGTAATTTTCTCCAATGATGGAGCCATGTTAGGCCCAAAGGCTCCTTTATAATAAGCCCAATATTAATTTTTTTTTTGCACATTTCTTTTTATTTTGCCCCACTAAAACTTCTTCTTTATAATATTTATATTAAAACTTTTAAAAAGTTTCAATTATGCCCATAAATTTTATGTTTTGAATTTTTAGAACATTTAAGAACCTTAGTTTAAATCATTGGTTTGGACCAAAAATACTACAACAATTTAAATTTGTAATAAAATACACTAATAATAACCTTAGTTTTGGACCAAAAATTTTGATTTAAACCAAGGTTCTTAAATAATTTATTATATTTTAATTTTAAAACAAACAGCAACTCAACCACAATACTGTACGAATTCGTAAATTATGAATCATAAATTTCAAAATTTGATTAAAATCCTATTAAAATAGTAATAATGTGTAATGTAGTTGATGCTCCTACACGAAAAATTTCACAGCTCTGTTACTACTCTGAGGCCTTGCAGTTGATTGATGCTAATATGTAGCAGTTTCTTGCCTTAGATGCAAGCAAATAGAACCTCCAATGAGCAATCTTATTTAACTCTATGAGGTTATGACCACATTACTAACAAAATAGTAAGATTCAATCTAAAAAAAACACTACATATTATACTAGATCTTATAGTTTTATGAGTAATAGGTAATAACCTTATGAGCATGAAAAAAAAATTTCATACGGAAGCTAGTATATGCTTGAGTGCTTTCGATAGTCTCTGGCTCCCATGGATGTTACTAGGAGTTCCCCAAAGCTCAACGGTCAGCACAGCTATGATTTCCAAAACTTCTGGACTGCTAGGTGGTGGGCGCTCAGGCACCAAGGGTGTTGACTTCAAACACTCCTTTCTTTTCTTTTTTTTTTTTTTTTTAAATTTTATGTTTTGTTCATATTTGTTTTTCAACAATAGTTTCAATGTTTATTTTTTTTTTGGTCAATTACTTAAAGAAATATATATATATATATATATATATATATGACAATTTATGTTCTAAAATAGAGCGCTGCAGTATGAAAATAATATTTTTATTTTTTTATGGTAAAGTTGTCTTCTTCGTGTTACCAGTAATATGGAGCATCCAAGACGTGAGCAAGAAATTGGGCCCAACATTTAGGGTCGTGGCTATCTGGTGTGATCTCGTACGGGAGTGTTTGGCCGGTGGAGCTGTCAGTGGCGAATTGAATGCTAATTATTAATAGAAAAAAAGTCTTTGCAAAACCCCGTAAAGCAACTCACATCATTGGTGTGGTTGATTTTTCATGTCTTTTTAATAAGAAAAGTTTCTGTCATTCTTCACTGCTTAAACCCTATAATTGCAAGCCTAATATATAATATATTTTTTAAATTTAATTTTATTGTTTTATCAGTAGTGAAAATTTAACTGGTCAAATAAAATTGCTCGTATAATAATTCTTATCTTCTGTAATATTATAGGTTTGTGAATATATATTTGTATATATGCATGCGCACATATTATGAGAATGTTCTTTATAATTATGTAGTAGTAGTGTAATTATCATCAATAATCTATTGATTAAATATTTTTGATAATGTATTAGGGGGCACTACCCCAAAAATTATTTTTAACATCAGTTCAATTCAAAATCGTTGTTAAAATATTTTATACAACAGTCTTCATAAATCGTTGTCATTGATATAAATTACAACGTGCTTTTAAAAACCGATTCCAAAAATACAAAAATCCAAAGCTCACACCCTTTCACAACTCGACTCCATTCTTTTTCTTATATTTAACAACGGTTTAAGAAAAAAAAAAAAACAGTTGTTAAAAATAATCACCTGCGGCTTCTAACATGCTTTTTGTAGTAGTGGGAATATACTCGACATAATGATTTGTTGCATACATGAAGGGTAACAACTGAAAAGATTACGGAGTAGGTATTGCATTTTGTTGAATTTCCTGTTTTTTCTTCATTTTTTAGGTGGTCCAGTTCCGGTATATATAGTAACTATATATATATAAATATATAGAGTATCATTTATTAAGTTGATGCATTATATCTGGTTTGCTAGCTGTGGAGTTATTAATTAGAAAGTGGTTGAGGGGTAGGTTAAAGAGTAATGCTAAGTGATGGTACCTGAAAACTTTGTGGTGGACCTTGTGGTGCACATACATGTAAGTGTACATATAGCAACATTAAACGTAATGTAATAACTTCTTTTTTCTTTCTCTTTTTTATTTTTTTCTCCTTTAATCTCTGAAAAGTATTGACACTTTAACTATTCATTTCGATTAGTGATGATTGACTGCCTCTCAATTAATTTTTACTCAGATTGGCCTTTGACTTTTAGTTCTTGGTCCAAAACTATTGGCAATATTTAGTATTAGTCACTTTTAATTAATCATTTTTAATTGAGGAGAAGTTACCTAGCAGTGATCAATAAATTTGAGAGATAATTACATACATGTAGATTGGGATTTTAATTTCTTTTTTTACCGTGTATAATTTTTTTTCGTAGAGAGTATAAATGTATACTTTGAATTTAAACAACTAGTTTCAATTTCATTTTTCTCACACTTTTTTGTAGACGAAAAAAATAAAAAGAAAAAAAGAAACATACCCTTAATTGGACTATTTATTAATTTTTTTTCTAAATTTTAGCCCATTGATTTTTATTTCCTTATTAGTTTGGCCTATTTTCTTCTTTCTTGTGAAATTTTATTGGCGTCAAAATTCACCTTGTTATTTTTGTTACATAGCTATTGTTTCAATGACATAGAAGCATGTTTTGTATTTTTTTTTTTTTTTGTTTTTTTTTTCTACCTTGACCCTTGTGGTGGTTGTTTTTATTTTGAGTAACACTAGGGATACCAACTTTAGTTTAAACTTTTATCCAAACTCATGAATTGCTATTATTAGATTGGTAAATACAATCTATTAGTGTGGTAATCTTTTAAACACCTGTCAATATAAAAACACGACAACTTATAAGTTGGATACAATTTAAAATTAGAGTTAGTATCCCTATCATTTTTTCTTCTATTTTTAAGCTTGCTTTTTATCTCCTTGCTTGGATTGCTTTTTTTTTTTTTTTTAGAATGTAATTGACTATATTGTTATTTGTTTGTTTGAATCTTTTTGTTGTTCTAAAAAACTTGAGTGGGGTGCTTGATTTAGGATGAATTTACAGCAGGTTCAGCCTAGTTAGTATGCGTTTATACTTCTTCACGCTAGTCATACTTTTTCTTCATTTAGCCAATTAAAAAAAAGAAAAAAGTATAATTAATCTGACTTGCGTTCTCCAAACTTTATAATCATTCCTGCTTTGAACTTTAAAAACTTCATTTTACCTCTTGAATTCTGAAATAGTTCCATTTAACTGATTATAGACCAAAAAAGATGATTAACAGAGGTTATGTGGTATCACTTTCTTTGTAGATTTTCAAGTGATGCATATGTTAAGGGGTGATGTCCCCAGCCCAAAATTTGAAAGGAGGAGGTAGCGCATTAAGCATTGTAGCATCAGGAAATGGGTTGTGGTAGAGCGTTGAGCTTCGCGGCGCCCACTAGTCAAGGTTGTGTTTGTCACCACGATGCTGGGAGGCCAAGGCCGCAACACCTAGTCATAAATCAATTTTACTTTTTGTGAAACTGGCCTCTTCTTTCGTATAGCCTTATAAATAGAAGATGCTAGGGCTTATTTGTATAACTCAGAATATGTCTCTGTGTGTGTGTGTACAAAAGGGGAGAGATGTGTAATTTTCTTTCGTAAATTTCTTCATCGTATAGTAAAATTTCGTAGCAGCTAAAAGTGGGTATAGCCCTTACATTAAAATAGAACCACTATAAAATTTTTTGTATGTTCTTCTATTTATTTTCATTTCATATATTTCGTTCTCAATAAAATTAGGACGTCTAATTTGCAAGTTTAAAAAGAACTAAGTATAAGAATTAATTGGTTTCAATTGCAAAGCTAAAATCTTTTTCATAGGGCGTGAATGACACATAAAATTTGGGGGAACTTATATTTTTGTAATTTTTAACTGTTCATTTAATGTCATTTTGTTCATTTCTCTCTTCCAAATTAACTAAGATTGTAATAGAATCTAATTTCCCTACAAGAAAATAAAAGTAGATGTCATTCTTTTAATGTTGTCTTTTTCCTCTCCACACATTTCCTCTCCAAAACTAGTGTTTCTCCTCTTTTCTCTTGTACGTCGCCTGGGGTTAGGTCCGAAATCTTGCCGCCTCATGGCTGGCAAATGGTCCTCTGGCCTAGAGCTGGTCCTTCGGGTCTCATGGCAGCTCTCTGGTGGTGCTTTGGTTCCTAAACCTTGGTTCCTCGTGACGGCTCTCAACAAGATGATGGGGCTACACTGCTCGACTTCATGAGCGTTAGAATCTTGTGGTTTTATGGCCTCTAGTGAGACGACCCGTCTTTCGGGCAGTCACTTAACTGTCTTAAACATCATTACTTAAACATTAATGTTACTCACTTAGTAAGAAAAATACTGAAATAATTTTTTTTTTCTTTTAACATCCTTTAAAACATTTTTAAAAGCTGTTGCGACTTCTGTCATAATTTAAGTTAAGATAATGCCCAACACTAGACTTTAAAACCATTTCAAATCGTTTCTTAAAACTTAATAAGAAGCATTAACTAAATCATAACTTAAAACTTATTTTTATTATTATATAAAACATTTTGTAAAATACATATCTTAAAACTTTGAAAAGATTACATAAAACTTTCATTTTCTTAAAGCTTTGAAAATGCTATATTAAGTAGTAGAAAAACTTTTCTTTGAGTAGCGGAAGCATATTGAAGTGGTATCTATATCCAAATCTTCGCATCTATCCTCCGTAGTATCAAGCTCATTAAATAGGTCCTACTAGTCATCCGTAGAACTACCTACAGCATGAAGGTACTTTTAATGAGCTTTCGCTTAATAAATTCAAACATAATCTCAAAGATCATTTAAAACACACTTAATAAGTTTTCTCATAAAAACCTTTCTCTTAAAATATTTTTTTTATAAACATTTTTCATAAAATATTTCTAAAATGTTTTTCATAAACGTTTTTGATAAAACATTTTTGAAATGTTTTTCTTAAAATGTCCTTCATAAACCTTTCTTTGTAAACATGAAAATGTTTTTTTTTCATAAACATTTAACGTAAAACATTCCTCAGAATATTTTTCATAACTTATAAACATTTCATAACAAAAATACAAGCAAAATCAGAATGCATGATTCTATTTATGCTCAATTATAAACTTTCAATTATGAGCA
>CAMOHE010048581.1:1269-12671 GCA_946598075.1 Artocarpus hirsutus | reverse complement strand
GTTTTTCATAAACGTTTTTGATAAAACATTTTTGAAATGTTTTTCTTAAAATGTCCTTCATAAACCTTTCTTTGTAAACATGAAAATGTTTTTTTTTTCATAAACATTTAACGTAAAACATTCCTCAGAATATTTTTCAAAAACATTTAACATAGAACATTTCTCAAAATATTTTTCATAACTTATAAACATTTCATAACAAAAATACAAGCAAAATCAGAATGCATGATTCTATTTATGCTCAATTATAAACTTTCAATTATGAGCATTCTATAAACATTTATTTCTTACATTAACTTCTTATTTTTGTTCCTTAACTTTCTTTATCTCATAAACTTTAACGTTCGTACCAACATCATTAATCATGAGATCATAAATATGATGCTTCCCTTGTGGAAGACTTGAGACCATCGAACACCGAGGTCTCTTTACTTATGTACCTTACATCAAGGAGGTCACAACTTTAACTCAACTTTTAGTACCTCACAACAAAGAGGTTAGTACGGCACTTTTTTCTATCTTTATTTTATCTTCTTTTTAACTTTAGTGAGCATGTCAAATGTAAACACATTATATGCAAACTCTTTTGCAAATCACAACTTGTATTATAAAACTTATTGCATAACAAATGCAACATAAAACTTATAACTTAAACTGTAAAACATTATGCATTAACAAAATGTAAACATAAACTGCAAAACATTATGCATTAACAAAATGTAAACATACTTTAAACATAATTATTGCAAATACGTTGCAACCTTTTACTTAATCTTTAAAACTTCATGCATAACTAGTGAAATCATACTTTAAAAACAACTTGTATAACATTTGCAAAAATATAAAATACATTTGAAAATCATTTACTTCATGCTGTAGGTGAGGTTTGAACTTGCTTGTCTATAGCTCCAACATTCCCGTTTTCTTTCATTAGTCAGCTTTTGGTCCTAATCATACGACACCCGACTTATTAGTTAATGTTTCTTATTATCAATCTACTCAATTGATAACTTAGCTTAAACATTAAACATTCATTCCTTTTTTCTTAAACTGTATTTTTGTCTTAACATAATCTTTAAATTATTGTATTTTTAATGCATTAGAAATTCTTGGATGTTACATATAGGGTTCTTACCTATTCACATCTTAGATATGTGGGGGTGGTGGTGTGGGTGGGTTTGTATGGTGTTGGTGGGTTTTCTCTAGTCGTCATTGGCTTGGCCTGATTCTTTGGGTGACCGTCTTGATGCGAGGAGTTTGACTCTGCCAGTGCAGTCCAAGGGCCTTAGGTACACCTGATCATGGTAGTGGCAATGACTACGTCTATCCACGGTCTCTCCGTCTTTGATGTCGTCCTTCCCTTTGCAGCTGCTTGCCTCTTATAGGTCTATTGTTTGCCTCAAGTTTGGTGGTTTTTGGAGCTTGTCTTCCGTCGTGTGTGCGAGGCTGAGGCCGAGGCCGAGTCCGAGTCCGAGTCCGCTCGTTTTTGGTTAGTTTTAGTCCAGGAATAATGTACTCATGATTTGATAACGAGCGGTGAAAGAAAGCGACAGCCACGTGACCTGTTTATATAGTAGTTGATTATTAAACATAAAAGTCACTTTAAACTGAGCAGCTACAAACGTTAATATCACTCATTCTTTTTAATTAATTACTATCACTCCCTTTAACGTGAAAATTATTAAGGCACAAGGGAAAGGTAGATAAGGCTAGATTGTTCTACTTTCATGTCTGTCACAAGACCGCAAAAGCCCTTTACTTATATTAATATGTTGTCAGAAGGTAGATGGATAAAATCTGGCAGTTTTTCATTTCCTTTATTTTATTTTATTTTATTTTGTTTCCTTGAACCTAATATAAGTACGTGGTATTTTCCTTTTCATTTTTTTTTTTTTCCAAATTAAAAAAGGGAGAAGACAATAAGAAGGCACACATTTAAATGCACTATGATATCAATGTTCAAGCTACTCAAATTAAAGGGTAAAAAGTATAAAAATAAAAAGGGAAAAAATAAATTGTGGGTTGCATGTTTTTTTCTAAATATTTTATAGCACTTTGGATTCTTTTAGCAAGAAGGAAAAGACCTGTATAACCCTAACTGATCAGCTTTCTGTTATTTATTAAAACTAGCTTCAATTGAGATAGTTTCCTTTTGCTAATACTAGATTCGAAACAAATCCATTTACTTTTGAATACAATTTTTTTAAAGGTCATTCTGGAGTTGATGTTTAATTAATAAATTTTTTTTTTTTGGTGAATGATGTTTAATTTATCCTCTTTTTTTGGGTGAATGAAGTTTAATTTATACTTATTGACCATAAAGGGAAGTGCCAACTAAACAATCGGTGTTAATGCAACAGCCCACCTACCTGTTAAATATTAATTATTTCTGAGGATTCCGACAAAACAATTCAAATTAAATAGCTTGTGGAAAATTTGGACAAATAAATAGTATAACAAATATTATTATTACTGATTTTTTTTTATAGATAACGCAAGGATCTAATACTAGTCAATGTCTTTCAATTATAGATACGAGCTGCAAAGTGTACATGCAGAAAAGATATAATTTTTGAGCACTTAGAATGAGTTAATAAAGCTCGCTATCTGCAAATAAAGTAGGACACTTTATTTAGATTAGATTGTGGTGTTGAATTCTTAAATTAATAGAATGATGTTAAATGAATCTTTATAGTGATAACAAAATATAAGCTCTAGTATTCTAATAGGGTGTTTTGGAAGAGTGGTTTAAATTATGAATAGTATAAAATACGCACATGTTATGATAAAAAAGTACAATATAAGGCTCTCATATGCTATAGTTTTCAAACTCAAACTAATGATTTAAACCACTGTCCCAAACACCTTATAAATGCATTGGCTTGCACTAAAATACAATTAATGATTTAGTTAAATTTGTTTCAATAAAGAACTAACATCTTTTATCATATGTCCAATTTGTGGACTAACCTAATTTCAAGTGATTCATGGATTCACATGCATATATTATTGATAGATTGATTTTATTTGTTATCCTCATTTATAAATGAATCCTCTCTAATTCTCTCCATAGGGACTTATCTTCTATATGTTGATGGTATTCCTCTATCTCTAAACTTGGTATACATGTTGATTAAGTGTTTTTTTGGATCTTTATTATTATTATTATTATTATTATTATTATTATTATTATTCCTTCTCATAGTTTTTGACTTAAAGTGGCTTTTGTTTAGCATAAAAATGTTTTCTTTTTAGCTAAATGTTTCTGACATACTTTTAGAATTTAAAAGGAATTTTGATTTTCTTTTTGACTCTTTCACTTGGTTTTGTAGCTTATTTAGTCATAAGCTTTTAAGAATATTATTGCATGCGTAGTTAGGTGCCTCCCTGTCTAAAAATAAATAACTAAATAAATTGTCAGGTTAATCCTTATTCTTGTAAAAAAGTGTGATTTTGGTCTATAATATTTTTTTTAATTTAACAGCCTTAGCAACTAATAATTTGACGGTTAAAAATTAGCTGATATCACTTTTTAATTAAAATAGTAAACTATCCTTCAAATAATTGATACATTAAAAATTAAGGATAAACCACAACCATTGATCTAAAACACCAAATCACATCCATTTGTTTGACTTTACAAAAAAAAATTCAAAATAATAAAAAATTCAAAATTGGCAAAAAAAAAAAAATAAAACCAAAACCTAGCACCAGCAAGCTCCTCCCTATACCCACTTGCCCCCTCTTGCGCTGGTGACCCCTCCTCTGAGCCCAACCACTCTAACCCCAATCAGTGACTACACCTCTAAGACTAACCACTCCTGTAACACCTCGAAATCAATTAAGTGAGATTTACGTGTAACATGGTGTATTAGTGTGCCAAGATTGTAATTTGAACCTAAGTTAAGTATTTGTGATATTTTCAAATTAATGTTACTTCTAATTATTTTTAATTACATGTAATTATTTTTATTTATTTTTGTTTGTTATTTTGAATTTTAAAACAAAACAATTTGTCAAATAGCAAATATGTCCTTTTTTAAATCAATGTGCTAAATGTGGTTTTCCTTATTGAAAACCACATTCCCTTTCTCTATTTATCTCCCCTCTCTCTCTCCTCACTTTCACTCAGCTCACTCTCTCTCCCCCTTTCTCTCCCACACTCTCTCTTGTCCCTCTCACTGTCTCGCTCTCTTTCTCACTTCTCTCACTCTTTGATTCAAATTTTGGAGCCCAAGCTTCGATTCTTAGCTAGGTTGGAAGCTAGGAAACGAGATTGAGCCTCTATAAACATGATTCAAAGCTTTGAATTTGATGTTGGTTTACTAAACTTTCAAAACTCTTAAACTTTTCTCAATTCTTTCTATTTTCTTTGTGTTTTGCAAGCCGAGCTCATTTAAGCTTAGGAAACCCTTAATCTAAGTTAGTAGGACTCAAACATCTAAAACTTAGGCTTGATTTGACGAGAATCAGATTAAACCAAGTTTTTCTATTTTTCTCTATTTTTGGATTTAATTGAAAATTTCTATGTAAATTTCGTTTAAAATTGTTTAAAAGTATTTTATTATGTTTTTCTATCATCTATGAAGGTTTTCTAAGCCTCAGAATTGAGAAAATAGGTTGGAAATGGGATTTTGAGCTCGGGAAGGCTGAGACTCAAAATCCGTAACTTTGTAAATTTTTCTAGTTTGGCAAACTGGATTCATGAGTCCTGTAGGCCGAACTCATACCTTCGGCAGGCCAAACCTCAAAACAGTTCGGCAAGCCGGTCCTGATTTACCGGTAGGCCGAACTGCACAGTCCGGCAGGCCAGACCAGGGGAACCGGCAAGCCGACTAGGCTTTATAGAGATTTATCCTTTTACACCCGTTTTTCCTATTTTAAACCCAACTTGAGATTTTAACCTTATAATAGGATTTTACAGACATAAATAGCACACTAGGACACCATGAAATAGCTTAGTAGTGTAGAATGTCTTAAGCTAGATATTGATGAACTTAGTTTATATTTAAGGTTGTTCGTGGTTTCATGGAACTAACGTATAGCAGAGCAGGACTGTAGTGTTGAGTTGCGGTGCCAAGTATTGAGGTAGGACTTCTACCCCTTTTCTTGGTAGCCAAGTTTTTAATGGTTTTGGCCACAAAATGATTTCTATCAAAATGTTTTAAATGAATGATTGAAAAATATTTTTATCGGTTGTTTTCATAAGTAGTGAAATGGATGATTTTTTATAATGAACCGCATAATGAATGTAAATAAATACACTTAGTAAATGGGATTTTAATAACCATAGAAATGCTTAGATGGGCATGATGTCATGCTCAAAGATCGGGTCGTGTAGAGTACGACCTTGAGGGTAGGTCCTGAAACTTAGTTGAGCCACTACGATAGTGACATCTATGGTTTGCCTAAGAAAATATAATAAAATCCTATCTGGACGAAAAATGATTGGTTTTGATAAGATTTAATTGGGTTTGTTTATTCATTTATTTATTTAATTCTGACTTTTTAAACATTATCTTGGAGGATAAATTTACATATTCGAATTAATTGTTTTTGAAACCTAGTCCTACTGAGCCTTTCACTCTTTTTTTTTATTTGTTTTAAAATCCTTTACCCCTAGGTGGAATACAGCTTCAAGTCAATTGGGAGTCCACTGACCAAACCCGTGAGCAGTATAAGACCAAGTGTAGGTTACTGGAATCATAGTAGCCAAGGCATGTGATTTTTTATTTTATTTTATTTTTTCCTTTCTTTATATTAAACCGTGGTTGTATTATTAATTATTGTCGATACCATGTGTGCACACAAGTTGTGGGCCCGGTGAGACCTAACACATATTCCTCCTTCTTTGTAATTCTTATTTTATTCTCCCCTTAACTGTTTTATTATTTTAAGTAATCACTTAAAAAGTTTTAAATCCATCATATTTAAATAATTAATTAACTCATCATGTCACTTCTCGAGCTCTGGGGCATGACAGAATGGTATTAATGCCCTAGGTTATGAGCCTTGAAAATTGTGTACACATAGGTACGACAATGAAAACCATTGATAGTCCAATTTTGTTTTCAAAAGTGGGAGAATGGCACCAAGACGTCGTTCATTTGCTGCTAACATGAACCTGGAAAATGAGGAGAACATGATGGGGGTGATGTTTGCCACCTTTCGACAAAGGGCAAAAAGGGCTAGGCCCGAAGATTCTGAGGCCAATCACCTGCATAAATACTTTAAAGAGTTCTAGTGTGCATCTATTTCGACCTTTGATGGAAATGGAGGCTTGTAGGTGGCTGAATATTGGTTAGATTCAATCGTGAAATACCTAGATACCCTTGGCATGCCAGTGAAATATCATGTGGAGTTTACAACTTACAAATTTGAAGGTAGTGCTAATACTTGGTGGAAGTAAGCTAAACGCCTAGAGAACAATGGGAATGTTAGCTGGGATAGGTTCGAAGAGTTATTCTATGACCGTTACTTTCCGCAAGGATATAGAGATTAGAAGGCTATTGAATTTTACAGATTGAAGCAAGGTGATATGACGATTTGGGAGTACGAGGCAAAGTTTAATGAGTTGGCTAGGTTTGCTCCATTTATTGTGGCATCGAAGCGTGAAAAGTGTATTAAGTTTCAAGAGGCTTAAGGCTTCCATTCAACGATAAATGTTTGCTCTTCGAATCTAAAATTTTGGTGAGCTTGTGTCATCAGTTATATCTGTAGAAAATGATTATACACAGTACTGCGAGAACCGAGCGAGGATGTCAGGAGGACCACAAAGGAGTGGCAGGAGAAGTAACAGCAGCCGTCCAACTCAAGGGAAGAACAAACAGGCTGGCATGAATAGTGGAAGCAGCAGTTCATCTAGCAACAGGCGCAGCAATCCCCACAGTTTTCATTGCCACTATTGCCAGTAGTTGGGACACATCAAGAGAAACCGCTCGATCAAGAATGTTCGTCTAGGACCATAGATTGAAGAAAGAACCAGTCGTCAACCTCAGTCTCACACCTTACCTCTGCCTCAGCAATTCCCTCAGTTGCAGTTTCATTAGTTCACTCCTCAACAACTGCAATACCCAATGCAAGAACATCAGCCACAGAACTTCCAACGTAATGCCCCTTAATATTGGGCGTCGAGTACAGCTAGCGTGCAGTCACCTCTATTGTAGCAATATTGGCTAACAAATCCAAGACCTAGCAATGTTAGTTGAGGAAAAGGAAAAGCTCCAGCTCAGGTGCATACCATGACATTAAGGGGTTCGGATGCCTAGACTAACAACGTAGTTGTCAATGGTATGGTTCTAGTTTCTCAGTCCTTAGCACATGTTTTATTCGATATAGGTGTCACTCATTCTCTTATTTCAAGTTCTTTTGTACATGCCTTGGGGTTAGAGATAGAAGAGTTTGATAAGCCCTTAGTTATTGCTTCACCCTTGGGGTGGGTGTGTGTAAATTGTATATGTAAATCTTGTAAAATAAAGATTGGGGGTGAGACTCTGAAGAGTGATTTGATTGTAATCCCCATGAGCTCGTATGATGTAATCCTTGGAACAGACTGGTTGTCCAAATACAATGCAGTTGTAGACTGTCAACTTAGGAGAGTGACTTTAGTGTCCGATAGGGGAACCACGATCACTTACCAGGGTGGTAATGATTGAATGATGAGTAAGCATCTTATGAAGACATGTCTCAGGGGGCAGAAGAATCTAGCTTGTTATGCCTTTCTTATGAACCTATAAGAAGAGTCTAGTGCATCAGGAAGGAATACAACAATTCTAGTAGTTGATGAATTTGAAGATGTCTTCCTCGATGAGTTACTGGGATTATCACCGCATCGAGAGATTGAGTTTAGTATTGAGTTACTTCTAGGAACCGCTCCTATTTTGATAGCATCGTATCAGATGGCACTGGTAGAGATGAAAGAATTGAGAAAGCAACTTCAGGAGCTTGCTGACAAGGGTATATTCGAAATAGCACATCGCCATGGGGTGCACCAGTTTTGTTCGCTAAGAAGCAAGATGGAACCCTCAAGCTGTGCATTGATTACTGGTAGCTAAATCGGATCACCGTGAAGAACAAGGACCTTCTGCCCAGGATCATGAGTTATTCGATCAATTAGGAAGTTCGTGGTACTTCTAGAAGATAGATTTGTTTTTGGGGTAACACCACCTCAGAATTAAGGAAGAAGACATTCCCAAAACAGCTTTTAGGACCCGATATGGAATTTCAAGTTTCTGGTGATGCCATTTGGGTTGACCAATGCTCCAGCAGCTTTCATGGACCTAATGAACAGGCTATTCAGGTCTTATCTAGATCAGTTTGTGAACGTGTTTATTAACGATATCCTGATCTACTATAAGACCTGGGAAAAGCATGAGCAACATCTCAGGATTATGCTTTAAACTCTACTGGAGCACCAGTTGTACGCCAAGAAAGAAAAGTGTGAGTTTTGGTTGACAGAAGCTAAGTTTTTGGGACATATCTTCTTCGAGCAAGGCATTTTAGTGGATCCTTCTAAGGTAGAAGTTATAGTGGAGTGGGAACGACCGAGCAATGTGGTAAAAATCTATAGTTTCTTACGACTCGTAGGATACTAGAGGAAATTTGTGAAGGATTTCTTGAAGATAGTAGCTCTGTTGATAAGACTAATTAGGAAGAATGTCAGATTTGAGTGGGATAAAGAATATGAGTTTGCCTTCCAAGAGTTAAAGAATCAGTTGACTACAGCTCCAGTGTTGATTATCCTAAATAGTGATAAGCTGTACGAAGTTTACACAATGCTTTAGGACGCGAACTTGGATATGTGTTGATGCAACATGAACACGTGGTGGCATATGGATCGAGATAGCTACGACCTCACAAGCGGAACTACCCCCCTCATGAATTAGAGCTCACAGCAATGATTCATGCGTTGAAGATTTAGAGGTGCTATCTACATGGGACGACATTTTAGGTTTTCTTTGACCACAAGAGTTTGAAGTATCTATTTACTTAGAGGGATCTGAACTTGAGGCAGCGAAGGTGGATGGAATATATAGAAGATTATGATTTCAAGCTGCAATACCATCCTAGGAAAGCTAATGTAGTTACTGATGCACTTAACAGGAAGTCTTGAGGGATTCTCGCTTGCTTAGCTCTTGAAGACTAAAAAAGAGATGCAATAGCGAGTGAGTACGGGCTATAGTACTATGAAGAGTACGACCGAGTTTTGGTGTATCAAATGGAGATAACCCTAACTCTTTTTTAGACAGTGAAATAGAATCAGTGGCAAGACCAGCACCTACAAGGAATCTAGACGCGAATTCAGAATAAAGAGCAATTTGAGGAATGGAGAATACATGTGGATGGATCGTTGTACTTCAGAGAGCATCTAGCAGTTCCAGTGATCACAAAAGTAATGAAAGCAGTAATGGATAAAGCTCACAGGTCTCAATTTGTCATTCACCCAAGGAGCACAAAGATGTACAATGATCTAAAAAGGCAATACTAGTGGAGAGGCATGAAGAAGGATGTTTGAGAATATGTAGCCAATTGCGCAACTTGTCTTCAGGTGAAGGCTGAACACCAGAAGCCAGTAGGTCAACTTCAGCTGCCTCCTATTTCGAGGTGGAAATGTGAACACTTTATGATAGATTTCTTCACTGGTTTGCCAAGGAAGGATCAACGACATGATATGATTTGTGTCATGGTCGATAGGTTAACAAAATTGACGCATTTCATCCTTTTCAAGTCAACATGTTTGAGGAGAGTTCTCGGGGAGTTATATCTAAAAACTATAGTGAGATTGCATGGGAGTCTCCTTACCCATCACATCCGATAGAGACATTTAATTCAACACCAAGTATTGGAGGAGCTTTCACAAAGCCTTGGGAATAGACTTGAACTTTAGCATAGCATTTCATCCTCAGACCGATGGGCAATCTGAGTGGGTCATTCAAATCCTCGAGGACATACTACGTACATGTGTGTTAGACTTCGACAGGAACTGGAAGAAATATTTGCATTTGGAAGAGTTGTATACAACAATAGCTATCAAGCGAGCATTGGCATGGCACCATTTGAAGTGCGACATGGACAACCGTGTCGGTCACCAGTGTGTTAGGTAGAGCCAGAAGACAGGATTGTTCTCAATCCAGATGAGATCCATGACAGTAATGAGAAGATCGTCGTAGTCCTAGATCGATTAAAAGCTACTTTGAATAACTAGAAAAGTTATGCGGATAGAAGGCACCAACCCTTGGAATTTGAAGTAGGAGATTTCGTTCTCTTGAAAGTTTCACTGTGCAAGGGTATATCACGTTTTGGTGTAAGTGGAACCGAGGTACGTTGGTCTGTTCGAGATTACTCAACGCATTGGTGTGGTTGCTTATCGGCTCGATCTTCCTTCTGAACTCTCTCATGTTCATGATGTGCTCCATGTGTCGATGCTACGGAAGTGTTTGCCCAAGCAAAGCAAGTTAGTCTCATTCCATAATGTGCAGATCCAAGAGGACATGACATACGAGGAGGTGTCGATCAAAATTATCGATTGGAAAGTGATCAACTTGTGATGTCGTGACATACCGTTACTGCAAGTCGTGTGGCAACATCATGGGATTGATGAAGCCACTTAGTAGTTAGAGTCTACTATGTGGGAGTTGTATCCGCATCTGTTTTGTTTCGAGTAACTTGTAATTTTAAGGACAAAATTTCTTTTAAGGGTGGAGAGTCGTAACAACCCGAAATTACGTAAGTGGGATTTACATGTAACATAGTGTATTAGTGTGCCAAGATTGTAATTTGAACCTAAATTAAGTATTTTGTGATCTTTTTAAATTAATGTTACTTCTAATTATTTTTAATTACTAGTAATTATTTTTATTTGTTTTTGTTTGTTATTTTGAATTTTGAAACAAAATAATTTGTCAAATACCAAACATGTCCTTTTTTAAATCAATGTGCTGAACGTGGTTTTCCTTGTTGAAAACCACCTTCCCTCTCTATTTGTCTCCCCTCTCTCTTCTCACTCTCACTCAGCTTACTCTCTCTCCCCCTTTCTCTCCCACACTCTTCCTCTCGTCTCTCTCACTGTCTCCCTCTCTTTTGCATTCCTCTCACTCTTTGATTCAAATTTTGGAGCCCAAGCTTTGATTCTCAGCTAGGTTGGAAGCTAGGAAACGAGATTGAGCCTCTATAAACACAATTCAAAGCTTGAATTTTGTAACGCCCGCCTAATTTGATGTAATGGATAATGCTATGATAAATGACGACATTAAATGTTATGTTATATTAATGATGATGTTAAGTGATATACTCATGATAAGTGCTATGATATATGATAAATGGTGCTAACCATTTTATTTTAAGTGTTATGACAGGTAACGCTCGCGTGGAATTGATGTGCTCAAATGTTCATGTCATTAATG
>CAMOHE010048580.1:0-32234 GCA_946598075.1 Artocarpus hirsutus | reverse complement strand
TTTAAGTGTGTTCATGCTGTAGGTAAGAAACCTGTCAACATCACTTGATTGGGCAGTGGCGAGCGGCGGACGAACGATGGAGATAGGAATGGATACTGCTCACGCAAATGTATCATTTTTGCATTTTTAAGTTCTACGAAATTACGCATGTTTCTATTTTATGAAATTAAGTATGCATTAAAAGGTAAAATAAGATTATGCATGCAAGTTTTTGGAAACTAGGGTTGTAGTCGTACAATCTTGGTCTATGGAACGTTAAGATTTAAAAATGTTGAAAAAAAATGCAACAAATACGCAGGGATTTTTAAGAAATAAATTATAAAATCATTTAGAATAAAAATGACTATATGAGTTTTATGTTAAAATATGTAAGGTTTTTAATGAATATATTTTATGGCTATGTTACTACGAAAGTCTATATGGTTATGCTTCAAGAAAATTAATATGTTAGGCATAAAAAAATGAATTATCAGAAATTATTGTTATGATTAGTTTAAAAAGACTAAGGTTTAAGAAAACCATTATGTTAGTTTTAAAATAATAAGTTACAAGTGAAATATATATATATAATCTGAAAAAGCATTAAAGAGCATTTAAAATAGTATTTTATTATGATAATCAATTTTGAATTGTTTTTTTTGAAATAGATTTATTTAAATTAAAATATGTGTTAAAAGAAATAGTTTTAAATAATTATCTCTATGTTTAAAGGATAAGTTTTAAGGAATTATTACAACTACGATTTAAGAAGTAAATATATGATGTGATGAATTAAGTCTTTTAAGATGGTGCTTCTGTTTAAAAGAAATGATTGTTATCACGTTTCAATCACGTTTGAGAAACTACTATTATTATGTTAAGAACTCACTTCAATGTTTGTCTTAAAAAAAAAAAATTCTCCGTAAATTTAAGGACCTCATATTAAAATATGTTCAAGTATTAAGATCATGAAGTTAAGTAACGGCCACGTAAGGAGGGTCGTCATATATTTGCCTTCAACACTAGTGGCATCATGATCTATCTTCTTGTGTATGTTGATGCGTCATCATTATAGGTAACAATGATGTAGCTGTGCAAAAACTCATTACACTTCTTCCTCAATGATTCTCTCTCAAGGATCTTAGGCCTCTGATATACTTTCTTGGTGTTGAAGTTACTATTCATCCTCGTGGTATGCTTTTGTCTAAAATCGCTACATAGTAGATTTTTTTTATTTGTACACACATGATGGATGCTAAGCCGATTACTAACTCACTAGTACTTGCCTCAACACTTGATCTACATTCTGACACCGTGCTTTTTGATCCACGTGAGTACCGGACTATTGTTGCAGTTTGTAGTTTTGTCCTTTACACAGCTTGATGTTATACATGTGATGAATAAACTATCTCAGTTTATGCATCGACCTATCAATAAACACTGGAATGCCATTAAGTGACTTCTGATCGTAGTCTTATTCTTTATAGGTAGATACACAGAAGAGAACTACCAAAGATGGCTTTTACTTCAATTGCATAGCTCGGAGTCCATTATAGGTATTCACGGTTGATAAAGACAAGATAGAGATAGGTGATAAATCTATGCTTGCCATGCAACATATGAACTTCTTGGTGAATTCTGTTCTCAAAGTCCTCATATAGCACTTCTTCCAATCCTAGATGGGTTATCACTTGTAGGAATGACATAATGCGAATCCTTGTTTTACATTGCCAAGGAAGCATTATTTTTTAATCTTATTATAAAGTGAAGTGGAAAATTAAACTTTTTTTAAAATTAAGAAGATTTTCTAAGATTTTTGTTTGGCTTTTGGCGGGAAAAAGAAGTCCCCTAACAAAGGGTCCACCATAATGTTAAAAAGGCTGCCTCATTGGTAGCAAGAATTCTATTCTCGGCTTGCTGCTTGTTTGTTTTTAGATTCTCCCGATCGAAAGGCTCCCAGAATTGACCACTTTAGCCAACATGAAACTAGAATTGGACATATATATAAGCTTCCTTCTAAATACAAAAGGAGATTCGTATTTAATGGTAATAAAGATTTTATTATTATGGGTTATTATTTAAATAGTAGCAAGACCAAAATAGGATGTAAAAAACCTAAAGCTCTTCTTTTTCTAAATTCCTTTCAGAACGCAGTGGCCTCTGACCTAGACCAAGAACAAATTATAATTTCGAACTTGACATGTTGATGGCTTTTAACCATAGGCACTTGCTAGGAAGTTGGTGGGCTCATCATGAATTAGGTCAGGGTGCTATCTTCACTATCACTCTGTACATTTTCTGATGCTAATTGGGCAAACAAGGATGATTATAACTCTACCCATGCTTATCTTGTTTACCTTGATCATATTCCTATATCTTGGAGTTTGAAACAGCAACGAACTGTCGCTCAATCTTCTACTGAAGCTGAGTATCAATATGTTGTTTCCATTGCTGCAGAATATGAGTTGGATTTGCTATATTCTCAATGAACTTGGTGTTCGTCTACTTCAACAACCAGCGATCTATTGTAAAAATGTTGATGCCACCAATCACTGCTCAAATCCTATTTTTCACACTCATATGAAACATGTTGCATTGGATTTCCATTTCATTTGTGAACAAGTTGAAAGTGGTGCTCTTTGTGTAGCCCATATCTCCTCTAAGGACCAATTAGCAAATGTTCTCGCAAAGCCACTTCCGCGAGCATGTTTTCTCACTCTGAAGGCCAAGACTAGACTCTCCTCATAGAGCTCCATCTTGCAAGGGCATAATGGAGAAAATATTTAATTTAATTTGATTAATTTTTTAATTTGTAAATATTTAAGATTTAGTTTTAATTTCTCATAGTTATCTAGTTAGTATCTCATTATTTAGTTTCCTATTTTTAAATTGTAAAGCTACTCAATTTAGGATAATTATTGTAAACTCTATTTATATTCAATCAATTCAATGGAAATTTAGTAAAATAATTGACAGTAAAATTACTTTTGTATTTGTAAAATATGTTATTTTTGTATTTTAAATTACTAAATTTTATCACTTTTTTAGTATTTTTGTTACAAAAATACCATTATTGCAACATTTATTAAAGCTAGGGTATTTATTGTGTCAGTTGGAAGTTTAAAAGTCAAAATGAGACAATTAATTGAAAAAAAATGGTTTATTAATTGTTTTGAGAAGCCATTTTGAGGCATAGTTTTGAGTGGGACCTACTTTAAGAAAGTGACGGGTCTTGGCAGATTTGCGTTCTCCATTGTGAGGAAATAGAAGTCATATATTTATATACTCAAAATAGTAATCGGGTGAATGCGAAATTGATGCTCAAAATGTGCCTATTGACATTTGGATTTTGTTGAAAAAAAGCCTAAAATGTAGAGTCCTATATTGGTTAGGCATTAAAGCATTATATGGTTTATAAGTGGTTGTATTTTGTACTTAGGTAAGAAGTTATACCTAAGAAGCTCTCTCATGCATAGGTGGGGGTACAAATCACGATCTTGGTGGGTTAAGGGTTCAATGTGTGCATGCACAACATGGGCGACATGAATGCTGGGTTCGTTGAGCTTGCCTTGCGTGGGCTACATTTTGCAAAATTTTTATTTGCTTCCAACAACGAGTCTGAATTTAGCTTTTGATATTCTTCAGTTAATGGAGGTTTAATGGCACCATGAATTAGTGCATGAACTTTTTTGTGGGCTTGTAACCATCATAATTAAAATGGTTTTAACCTTTAGCTTATTTTCATAAAACCTGAAATAAAATCTCATCAATTTTGACTTGTAATATCCTTCATGACTTGCCTATAGAAGGAAGTCTTCACAAGTTTGTAAACACACATAAAAACACAAGGTTTTCTTTTATTTTTTGATTTCTAGCTAGTAGTATTGTAGACGAGTTTTGGTGATAGAGGAAGACGCAGTTTCAAGTTCACCAAAGGTAGTGTTCGATCGAGCTAAGTCCATTGCTGTTTGTCATTATATCTTAGGAGACAAACATCAATTGAATCATTGTGCACAACCAGAGGAGGTGAATCTGTTTTAAGGAAAGCATGATCCTCACGTGCCTCGATCACCTTTTTTGTCCAATTTCCACTTTGATTCAGTTAAAGGTTTTGTTGTACTTGTTTCTTTGATTTGTAATATTTTCAATAATAACTTGTTCATTTTTATCTATATCATATGCAATTTTGCTAATAATCTCAAAGTAGATTCTAGCTTCATTTGATGACGAACAAGTTCATTGGAGTCGAAGAGAAGTTTGTTTTTCTTATTCGGTCTCATTTTTATATTTTAATGTTTCTCAGTTTTCACAATTTTAAACATTGTGACAAATAATTTATGTCAAAAGTATAGAAATAGATATGCCATTCTTTGTCTGTATGTAAATGACATGCTAATCATTGGTAGTGGTGATCAGATGATCAAGGGCCCGTTTGGTTTAAGTACTCTTTGTACTCAATGAACTCAAACGTAGATTCGAGTATTAAAAATTTTTGGAATATGTGTATGTTTTCCTCAAAATTTCAATCATTTGAGTATTAAGAATCCAAGTTTTCAGAGTTCTGACTCCTCTTAAACTTTTGATACTCAGATATCTTTGCTACAATAAAAACTAAAATTCTCTCTTCTATATTTGAGAAAAAAAATCATAACTTCTTTATTTGATATCCAATTAAGATGATTCTTTTTTTATTATGTTCCTTGTGAAGAGAGGAATAAATTAAGATCCATATTGCATATTTTTTGGATCA
The DNA here is from genome assembly GCA_946598075.1 of Artocarpus hirsutus. NCBI lineage: Eukaryota > Viridiplantae > Streptophyta > Magnoliopsida > Rosales > Moraceae > Artocarpus > Artocarpus hirsutus. The sequence goes on along the minus strand of CAMOHE010048580.1, from coordinate 27,505 downwards.
TTAACATTAAGATTTTGTTAGATTTTTTAATAAATTAAATACTATTTTTCACTATCTTTTCAAACACAAATTTCAATTTTATTTCATACTTAGATTACAACTTAAATGCACATCCAAATGCTAATTCGGATAATAATTCAAATCACTAACTTAAATCTTAATTCAAATGACAATAACTCAAATCAAATCACTGATTCGAATCTATTTACCAAACGAACCCCAAATCTACCAAAGACATGTTGAACTCTAGGTTTGACATAAAAGGCATTTTGGGAATCAAAATAAAAATGTCACCTGATGGACTCATCTTGAGTCAATCACACTATGTAGATAAGATACTTGACAAATTAGTAAAAATGACTTTGGTGTGGCCAGAATACCAATTGATATTAGTCAACATCTATTTAAAAATAGAGGAGAAAATATATACCAAGTGCAATATGCTAGGGTGATAGGTAGCTTAATGTACTTAATGAGTTGTACGAGACCAGATATTGCCTATGCTATAAGTAGTCTGAGCAGATTCATGAGTAATCTAGGAGATGACCATTGGAAATCGATTGTTAGAGTACTTAGGTACTTATGATATACTCATGATTATGGGCTGCATTATAAAAGAGATCCTGCTGTTTTTGAAGGATATTCTAACGTAAGTTGGATATCTAATATACAAGATTCTAAAGCTATAAATGGATATGTATTCAATTTGGGAGGCATGACAGTCTCATGGAAATTCTATAAGCAGACGGTAATAATTAGATCCACTATCGAATGTGAATTTGTAGCCTTTGATAAAAGTGGTGAATAAGCTGAATGGCTAAGGCATTTCTTGGAGTATATTCTTGAATGGCCTAAACTTGTGCTTGCAATATGTATATATTTTGATAATCAATCTACTATTAGTAGGGCATAGAATGTGATGTACAATGGTAAGTCAAGATATATAAATCGTTGACATAATAGTATTAGATAACTGATCTCGACTAGAATCATGACAATGGGCTATATAAGGTCTAAAGAGAATATTGCGGATCCGTTAACAAAGGGTTGAATAGAGATCAAGTTGAGAAAATATCAAGAGGAATGGGACTTAAGCCCATGAAAGAATAGATCGAAACAATATAAACTTAACCTTGTTGACTAGATATCCCAAGATCTAGGTTCATGGGATAACTAAATTGAATAGACCAAGCAAGACACTGTAGGGATTATCCCAACCATTCCTTTGATTAAAACAGTGATACCTATAGGAAAAGGTTAAGCAATTTGCTTTTAATTATTCTTATGCATCGGATGCTTTGGGAATTCAAGTAGAGTAACATGGGTTGCTCTCAAGTAAGAAATCCCCTATGTGAGAGAGAAATGGGGCTGTTTCAAAGGAGAATTGCTAGAGCTCAATTTTTTAGAAACTCTTATATAGCCAGGGAGATGTTCATGGCCAAAATAAACATAACCATGAGAACTAAAACTATCTTAGGAAAATATCTGTTTGAGGTATGTTATCATTTACACAAATGGTAGAACAGTTCAAGGACATTGTGTCTACTGGTCAACCAATAAAATAAACATACTTTTACAAGGAAAGGTTCAGGGGTTAATGCCTACCTATCCTATGTAGGTATTAACTGTAGAACTCTATCACTATGTAGTGCCTTTGTTTTCCCTTGTCGTCGGTCAATTTCATTCATGTGGGGGATTATTGGAAAACATGGTTTGTTAACCATTTTAGGAAACATTTTAAGGCATAGTTTTGAGTGGGACTCACTTTGTGAAGTGACGGGTCTTGGTAGATTTGTGTTTTCCATTGCGAAGAGATCGAAATCATATATTTATATGCTCAAAATGGTAATCAAATGAATGAAAAATTGATGTTTTCAAAGTGTGCCTATTGACATTTAGATTTTGTTGGAAAAAAGCCTAAAATGTGGAGTCCTATATTGGTTAGACATTAAAGCATGATATTGTGTATAAGTGGTTGTAATTTTGTGATTGGGTAAGATGTTGTATCTAAGATGCTCTCTCACACATAGGGGGGGTGCAAATTATGATCCCGGTGGGTTAGGGGCCCAATATGTGCATGCACGACGTGGGCAACGCGAATGCCGTGTTTGTTGAGCTTACCTTGCATGGGTTAGTTTTGCAAATATTTTATTTGCTTCCAACAATAAATCCAAATTTAGCTTTTGATATTCTTCAATTATTGGAGGTTTAATGGCACCATGAATTAGTGCATAAACATTTTTTTGTGGCCTTGTAACCATCATAATTAAAATGGTTTTAACCTTTGGTTTATGCCGATAAAACCTGAAATTAAATCTTATCAATTTTGACTTGTGACACCCCCATGACTTGGAGTCTTCACAAGTTTGTAAACACACACAAAAATACAAGGTTTTCATTTATTTTTTGAGTTGTAGCTAGTAGTGTCGTAGATGAGTTTTGGTGATAGAGGAAGATGCAGTTCCAAGTTTGTTGGAAGTGGTGCTCGATTGTGCTAGTCCATTGTTGCTTGTCATTGTATTCTATGAGACAGACGTCTGTCTAATCCTTGTGCGTATCCAGAGGGGACGAATATGTTTTAAGAAAAGCGTGATCCTCATGTGTCTCAATTGCCTTTTTTGTCCAATTTCCACTTTGGTTCAGTTGAAGGTTTTGTTATACTTGTTTATTTGATTTGTAATATTTTCAATAGTAACTTGTTCATTTTTATCCATATTATATGGAATTTTGCTAACATAACATTCTTTGCAGGCCAAAAGAATTTAAGAAGAAATGTTTATTTTACAAAGAGTGATATGCACCAGCGAGATTCACTTTAAAGGGAGGAAATGTTTTTTTCATAAATCTCACATTCTAAATGGTTTTGGAAAATAGAAAACCTCTCTGGTTTTAACTCCTTGTTTTCCAAATTAGCCCTTTTTGAAAATCCTGATTGTTTCTAGATAAAATAAGTAATCCCAAATGTTTAAGACAGGATTACATTCTCTTTTGTGCCATTGTTGTATGCTTGTATTTTCCTTGGATGCCATCTTGAGATCATTCTTATGTGAGCACGAGGTTGTCTTTATTTTAAGTTCAAGATTAGTCAAATGCGAGCTCAAGCTCACCCTTGGCAGCAGCTTCCAAGAAGACTTGTTGGCTTGCATGGCTAGGTAGTAAAACTATGTTTGCTTGGATTATTGTACAATACAAGTGGGACTTTTTATATATACTAGTTAAAGGTGCATGCTTCGCACGCATGAGCATGCATGGGCGTTTCATGGATATAACACATATATTATGTTATAAATAGAAAAGAATGTCACGCCTCATGTAGATCTAACAGAAAGATGATGTTCTTGATATAAAAGCATAAAATTTATTAAAAATTTTCACTGTAATAACTAAAAGCAGCATAATAATTTGTAGAAGAAAACTTCAAACTTGAACGTTGTATGGTAATAGTAACAAAGTTCAAATCCAAGCAAAACAAAACGTTTCACCAAACTTTAATAGAAAAGAAGTCCTGACGACAAGAAGTCGGAGCACAACCCAGAATCAAAGTCCAAATGAAGCTGGTCTGGAGCTAGTAGAATGGTCAATTGTTTTCTCTTTGCCCATGCTAAGATGTACCTCATTTTGAATGAGCTTCTCCATACGTTTGTCAAGTAGTCAGTCTTACATGAAACCAAGGAAAGCATGAAATTACCTCGAAAAAAGAAAGATATGTAGAACCAAGTCCAAGATATATAACTCATCCAATTCCAAGATGTTCCACAGGAAGAAGCAGAATGTGACTCCATAATTAGTGCACGTAAGAAAGCATAATATCAAAAGCAACAACAAGCTGCAATTAGGGCTGGCAAAACGTGTCATTAGGGCTGGCAAAACGTGTCAGTGTGTCGTATTCATACCAACACGTTTATAACACAACACAATTAAACTAAACACAAACACACAAACACGATTAATAAACGTGTTTAAAATATAAACACGAACACAACACATTAAAAACACGTATAACACGACACAATTACTACATGTTTAAAAAAATTAATATTTAACTTTTTTACTATATAATTCTTTTTATATAATTAAAAACTATATATTTAATTTCTTTACAACATAATTTCAATTAGAACAAAACATTTAAAACACTATATTTAAATAATATAATATTTTTTAATTATTAAACACTTCTAATTATATTTAAATTTTTTTTTTAATTTTTTATTTATTAAATAATTTCAACTGTCTTCCTCCTCTTCATGAGGAATTGTTCCAAAGCCATAAGCGAACTTCACGTATAATGGCTGGGAATGAATAAAACTGAGGGATATTTATAGAAGAGATTAGAGCGCTCTCTTGAAAAGCTTCTGATGTGGGACTTTTTACAACAAAAGGAAAAAAAAAAAGAAATATAATAAAAGCTAACCTTAAACACTAAGTGAGAGCTTGGCATGGTGGTGGACGTGGGATTCATTTACCCTTGGTGCAGGGTTCGTTTCTTCACCTTGCATAATGCTTAAAACTTTTTGAAAAAATGAAAAAAAGTTTTAAAAAAATTTTTAAAAAAAACCAATTAAAAAATTAACAAAAACACAATATCTAATTAATACTAACATACTATAAATATTTCAAATATTTTAATTTTTAAGTTTGAATGTGTTATAAATGGGCCGAATTAACAAAAACACAATATCTAATTAATATTAACCTACTATAAATATTTCAAATATTTTTATTTTTACGTTTAAATATGTTATAAATGGGCGGGTCGTGTCGTGCCGTGTCAACACGTTTACGACCTGTTTAATTAAACGTGTTAAGGCGTGTTAGTACGAATCCAACCCGTTTATTTTCGTGTTATTCGTGCCAACCTATTTATGACACAATTAATAAACGTGCGGTCTAAACCCGTTTATCTCGTGTCGTTTTCGTATCGTATCATCGTGCCGTGTCCGAAATTGCCAGCCCTAGTTGCAATACCCTCCTATCAAATACCGATTATTGCAATAACCGCTAGAAGAAAGAAATAAGAAGAAGCACAGAATATAGACAAAAAAATAACATGTCAACAAGATGAAGAGTTGTGACCCCTAAATTTTGAGGCTATCAAAGGACCAACAAGAAGGAATTTGGCAACATTAGTATGCCTTTTTATAGCAACATGAATAAGAGGAGTCCCGTCAGTTTATGTACTACAATAATTACTATCATGAAGCACTTCACACAAGATACACAACATAACAATCAACATATTAGAAAGGGAACAATTGGAGTTAGCCTAAGTTAAGCACACTAATAGGTGCAAGAAAACAAAAAGGATGCCAATTATGAATATAATGACAGCAAGCATACATAAACATATATAGTTAAGACCAACCAAGAAGCTAAAAGAAATTACTCCTCAACAATGACACGCAAAAAAGGCCCATTCAAAGTGCCTCTGTTGTGATCATATATTAGAGGACAAATATTCTATACAGGACTTCCTTTGAAAAGGGAAAAAATGTCATAAAAGGTAATGGCCTCGTCTCCAAGTACTTGGTTTTGCAGTACAAGAAATAATCACAACCTCTGTTTCATCTCAAACAACAATAATACCATCCAATATTAAACAAAGCATATATAGAATATTAAGATACACACACATACCAACTTCGTCTCTTGTACAACATAGAGTTTGAGAGAAGACCAAAAAGGACAAAGCTAATCGCTGTAGTTAAATTAAAAAAAGAAGGAAAAAAAAAAAAAAGAAAAGGTAAAAACAGCGTTAAAAATATTACCACAACTCAGCTTCTCACATTGTCATAACTCAACAATACAAGAACTCAAAACAAGAGATCACATTATCACACTCAGAAGAGTAATTTTTTTTTTTTTTTTTTTTGTTAAAAAGAAAGCAAAGAGAAAGACGCAAATAACCTTGATCTTGATGGTGGCTGGATTCAAAAGAAAGTGAGAGAGAACCAGTGACGAGGAGCTTTCATGGAGAGCAGCTGGATGGATAATGGAGAGAGAAAAACGTCCAAGACAGAAAGAGAAAGAAAGAGGCTGAGGCAAAAATAAAACAGGGAAAGTAAACCACTTAAGAAATTTTGATTCCCCTAACAAACCAGTTAAGTTTCCATCCACAAAGCTTCTAAAAATAATACTGTCATTCACCCTGTATATTTTCATGCAAATGGAAAAAGGAGAGGGAAGTTGTTCTATCCTACAAATTTCTCCTGAGAGAGGAAATGCTAAGGATGAGTACCCTTCCATACTATTCATATTTAGAGCTCCAATTTTGATAACCTATTGAAAGCATATCAAATGGCAGAAGGAAGTTGGATCACTAAAATAGTAGTAATAAAAATAATAATAATAATAGCAATAATCTTTGGAATATCAGAAATCGAACAACAAAGTTTTATTCTATCTAAGTTGAGTAATTAAAGTAAAATAAGAATTTGAAAACACTAATAGCTGCAATAGTCATATATATTACCCATCTTCTACTGACCAAATTTATACACGCGACAAAATTTTGATATATCGTCTCATGTCCAACGTATTTTTGTGGTCATTTTGTCAAAAAAAAAGAAGCATATTTTAGCTCAACCAAACAAATACTGTAAACTTCATGTCTTGGTTTGCTTTTAGTTTCAAGCCTTCACAAGAGATATACTCGATGAAATTTAACACCAACCCCAGTTCTATAACCATCAAGGAAAAAAAATGACCATTAGTGAAACACATTAAAGTGGATCAAACGACAACCTAAAGTAAATTCTATCTAAATGAAAGCAGCAAAACTCCCGAAAAATCAATGGAAAAGGTGGAAAAAGAAATAAGGTGAGAAACAAAAAACCTCATGAATTTAAGATTTGAATAGAAATACTTCTATATCTTCTCATTTACGGTAGTGCTGATCTGAGGAAAGGTGACGTGAACCATGCTGTATTTGGCGAAACTTCCTACTATTACCATCCACGCCTATTAATTAAAAAACGTTTGGGGCTTTGTTTAACAAGCATTTTAGAAAAATAAAGTTTAATTTACGTGTAAATTTTTCTATGTTATAAAAAGTAAAAATTTACTATAATATAAAAATTTTTACATAATATAATTTTTAAGTTATAATTTTAAGTTTTAACTAATTTTTTAGACACATTAATTGTTGTTAAAAAAAAAAGCAATAGAGAGAGGGAGGGAGTTCTTTTCATTCTTTCTTTCTTTTTTTTTTCAAACATCTTCGCCTACATACAAAATCCAATGAAAAATTGCATCAACAAAAACAAGAGAGAGAGGAGAGAGGTTGTATTGTTAACATATCAAGAAAACGGCTGAGAAAAAAAAGAAGGTTTGAGAGAGAGATTGATTTCTGGAGTTAGATAACGAGGAAAAAGAAATTGGTGTTCAGAATGGGGTGTCAAAATTGGGGCGTGATAAGAGGAGCGTACAGGAGAAAAAAGAACAGGGAACTTCTGCCATGGGAACTATGCTTTTTCTATAGGAGAAAATGATTTGTATGTGTTTAATTCTCATGGAATGAGAGGAGTGGGTGTATTTCTTATCGTGTGGGTCATGCGGGAGGCGATTAACTTTACAGTTGGTGGGTCCCATTTATTTACTTCCTGCTGGAGATTGTTTACGTGGGAGAGCGGGAGTAACGTGGGCTTTTGGATGGCCGATGTGTGGAGCGCGCCTTGCACGCAAATGGAGTCTAGGGACTGTTTGTTTCGACGGCTTTTTAGAATTTTTAGACTTAAATTTAAATTTAAGTATTAAAAATTATGTGTTTATTTTTCTCAAAATCTGAATCTTTGAGTATCAAGAATTCAATTTTTCAGAGTTTTGACTCCCTCTAAACTTTTAATACTCAGATATCTCTACTATAGTAAAAACTAAAATTCTCTCTCTTATATTTGAGGAAAAAAATCATAACTTCTTCATTTGTTATCCAATTGAGATATTTTTTTAATTATGTTCATAGAGAAGAGAGGAATAAATTAATATCCATATTGAATATTTTTTAGGATCATAAACATTAAGATTTTATTAAATTTGTTGATAAATCAAAAACTATTCTCACTACATCTCCAAATATAAATTGCAATTTTATATTATATTAAGATTAAAACTTAAATGTACATCCAAACATCAATTTGAATAACAATTCAAATCACTAACTCAAATCCTAATTCAAATCATACTAACTCAAATCAAATTACTAATTCGAATCTATTTACTAAACGGACTCTAAGGGAATTAAAAAAGAAAACTAAACTAAACTAAACTAAAAACCTCATTGCTTAACCATCTTAAAAAAAAAAAAAAAAGAAAACTTCTCAACCAAACACCCCATCCAGGGAAAGGCCAACGACCTAGACCATCTCCCGCGACAGTTGGTGACCATACCAATTCGATGACCCCGTTCACTGTGTGGTCGACGATTAGATCCTTCCCACCCCTATTTGTCTACCCTCCCCATGCACACGCCCCTTCCCATGGTACATAGTTTTCATCACACATACCACCACCCCCATCTGTAACGCCCCTTTTTACAGACGTCACAGATGTCGTTACATTCATTCATTTAACCATTAATTGAAGCAAAACTATTATAAATTATAACATGTATTTGAAATCATAATTTGGAAAAGCATACCCAGGATCTGTACATACATATATTTTTTTTTTACAATTCATGAGAAATTATAAATTACTTAATTATAACATTTCGCTTTTCCATAAACATCCTATAAATAGTTTGCTAATATTATTGAAAATTAAATTAACCTTTGAAGACATTAATAAAAATCTTTGAACACAGTTCGGCAGGCCGAACTTTAGATTTCGGCAGGCCGCCCGAGGCTTTGCAAAATGAAATTTTGAGAGCAATAAGTTCGGCAGTTCGACCAGTAATGATCGGCAGGCCAAACTTTTTAAAAATGTATATTTGAAATTAATTTTTTTAAAACAAGTTCCAAACTTTAAGGTGTGGAAGCAATAAACAAACTCAGAGATAAAAACATAAAAATAAACATAGTTTCAAAATTTAAAAACTTCTTTCTTTCTTGGCATCTTCCATTTGCAATTCATCTTGCTTAGCTCACACGCCCGTCTTGGTCCTCCTCCTAATCCATGGTTCCCTTACCCTTATCTGCAACATGATGTAAACTTAATTAAGCAAACGCTTAGTAAGTACATATGTAAATCTCACAACTTAAAACATTTATGAACATCATCATCATCATCATAATAGTGCTCTAGGCACATTTTCGTAGGAAACATATCTTTCTTTACATTGTTCATATTAAAACATTATTCATTTTATCTTAAGGGCCCAAGTGTTGAACCATAACATCATCATAGGCGTGCCGTCATGAGAGGAGAGGGGTAGCTAATCCTAAACCAAACATGACATCATAACTTATCATATCATAACATAACATATCATTGGGTGTGCAACACTTATTTAGGTGATACATATATACATACTTATACTTTCATGCTTTGAAAAATGTTATCATCAAAACATGCATAAACTTTCATACCTTAAAACTTCCATAAAAATACTTTATGAAAAATCATCATAAAGCCAACATAGATATCATCATGAACATAATTTCAAACCTTTATAAAATATATCATGTTACAGTTGAGAATGTACTTACTTCAAAAAGCTTACTTAACCTTACTTTTGTAGGTGACGATGCCGTGGTCTCGATGTGCTTACTTCATATTGTGTCCATGTCATACATTCATAAAATGGCAATTAACATTTATTTTAATGAATTAATTACCACAACATAACATCCATTTCAACATCATACATACATTCATCTCTTGAAACATGACAATTCATACTACATTTTTCATTAACCATAAAACATTAAAACAACACTTTCAACACACTTATATTTCTAACCTTCATAAATTAAAAAATTAATAACTTTATATTCACATTTAATTTGAGTACCAAATTTGGCAGAAATAAAGATAACGCATAAACCTATCACCATGATTTTTCTTTAGTCATAAAAATTTCATTTAGTAATTTAAATAAATCATATAACATTCACTTTCAAAACTGCTAGCAATAACAAAATAGTGAGCAGTCCACACTTGCATTCTTATCATAAATTATATACATTCTAAAATAATTCCATAAAAATACTACATATAATAGACATATAAAATTACAACATACCCAAAAATTAGCTTCAAATAAATTCAACACAATTCAAATCATGCTTTAGAAGGCAGAGGCCAAAAATACATCCTATGTGCAAGTAATGAGTTCCATGCAATTATCATTTTCCAATAATTAAAATAAAATTATTATGACCCTAAAATTCATATGACCACAAATTAACATATAAATATAGTACCACAAAAATTCTCATCACTATATAAAATCATTTAATTATACAAAAACATCACATAACAAGAATCTAACAATTTTACAGTTAAAGCAGTCACATAACCTAGGCTTAATAAAAATTCTATAACATGAAGTATTCATCATATTATCACCAAAATTTTCAGTCCATCATTCAACATCTACATGAACATATTTACCAAATTTCGTGTATAACAACATGCATTTGCATCAAAAACAACACCCATACATATGTGCAACACAATTGATCAGCAATAATTTACTGTGAGTGACGGAGAGAAGAAAATCCATAACTTTTCATGAAAAAATCCAATTGAGGAGTAATTTTGAGGATTAACACATAATACACACATGAATAACATATTAAAAATTCAAAGCAAAACAAAATTTGTAGAGAAAGATATGGCAGTCACATTACAGGAGGGAAAATACGCCTTAAAAATACCAAAATTGAGTTCATACCTTAAAACGGATTTCTTCTTAAAACTCCTACGAATTCAACCAAAGAAATTTCAGTATTTCTTACAAATAGTAGCAGGGGAAATTTGAGAGGGAGAAGAAGAAAGATGTGAAGAGGAGAGAGAGAGATGAGAGAGGGAAAAAAAACGTGAAAGAGAAATTTTTTTTTGAAAGAAATTTAGAAAAATGGAGGAGGTCACAACCTTCGTTAACATCAGAATTTTTTGATTAAATTAGGGCCAAAATTTGCGTGGGAAAGGAGCAGATTAAGACAAAATCACTGATTTAGCTCTACTTATCATATTTTGAAATTTTAAAAGAGGAAACCATAACAATTAAATCCAATCAATCAAAAGTCAATTGCTTCTTTACCAAAATTAAAGAAATCATTTCGATAATTATGTCAATTAATCAAAATAAATCATCCAATCACATAATCAACCTTATCACAATTTTGTGAAATTTCTGCTGACTGCTTGTCAACTGTCATCGACCTACCGATGTCCCACTTCGGCCTGTCGATTTCTGAAGTCCGGCCTACCGATGATATACCATCGGCTTGCCGTTTCGAGGGGATCATTTTGGCCTGCCGAACTAAATAGTCCGGCCTGCCGATTTGCCCTAACATACCAAAATCATCAAAACATTAAATTATCACAAAATTATGATTAAACATATAACATTAATAACATGAACACTTGAGCACATCAATTCCACGTGAGCGTCACCTATCATAGCACTTAAAATAAAATGGTTAGCACCATTATATTATATATCATACACATAACATAAATATAACACTTAATGTCGTTATTAATATAACATAATCCGTTACATGAAAATTTGACGGGTGTTACACCATCACCCACTTCCCACCCTTTAATGCCCAACTCTGATTCGCAATAATGGCGGCATCATGTGGTTCGCCATGGCAATAATTGTTAAGGGAAGGATCGTGTGGGAGGAGGTGGGCAAGGCTAGGGCTAGCCATAGTAGGGTGAGGGCGAGTGAACTATGAGGGATCGACGTAGCAGGGTAGGGGTTGCTGGGGATGGGGTACCATTGAGTTTTATTGTCTAAGATCTAACTTACAATAGAGAGAGAAAGAGACTAGTGAGACAAAAGGGAGGGAGAGAGAAAATAAGGATTTGAAAAAAAAAATATTAGAATAAAATATTTTTTTATTAAGTTGAGACCTAATAAAATGTCTTTTCCCATAAACATAACACCAATAATCAAGTGTTGGCATATTCATCATAAGCAGTTCATGAGCACCAATCAGATTACGCTCAACAAAAGAAGTATGGTCTCCACTGGTGGAGAAAAAGCACCATTTCAAGAGCAAAAAATTCCTAAAGAACAAATGTAAATTAAATTTGAAACCTTTATCATGTTCTATCCCACGGGCTTTGCAAGCAAGGAGAAGGCGTGAATGCCTTTACCATCCAATTAAAAAGAAAAAAGAGAAATAGATAAGTCTGATTAGAAAGTAGAGAACAAACAAAAAATTAAGAAAAAAAAATAGGAGGACAAAATAGACAAACAAAACTTTAAACAGTGTAACTCTTATTTATAATATAAGTTATAAATGTTATTATAGATTATAAGATTATAGATCAATTGGAATTTGTTTGTTTGTGAATATTTAATTTAGGCTTGGTAGTAAATGTATTCATGTTGTGTTCGTGTTGGCACGTTTATAGTACAACACATTTAGGCTGAACACGAACACGACACGATTAAAAAAGTGCCAGAAATGCAAACGCGAACACGACCCGCTTATGGCATGCGTAACATAACACGACACGATTAGCACGATTACTAAGCGGGCTGTGATGGGTTGACACGATAACAACGTGCATATGACACATTTATGACCTAATTAACTAAAAATTTAAAAAAGCCAATAAAGAAAATTAACAAAAACACAATATCTAATTAATACTAACTTACTATAAATATTTCAAATATTTTTATTTTTAAGTTTAAATATATTATAAACAGGCGGGTCGTGTTGTGCCGTGACGACACGTTTAGGGCTCGTTTAATTAAACGTGTTAAGGCATGTCAGAGTGTTAACATGAATCTAGCCCGTTTATTTTTGTGTTATTTGTGTCAACCCATTTATGGCCTAATTAATAAATGTGTGATCCAAACCTGTTTATCTCGTGTCGTTTCGTATCGTGTTATCGTACCGTGTCTGAAATTGTCGCCACTAATTTAATTCTTTGCTAAACTTATAACTGATTTAATAATTAATTTATTTTCTAGGAAAATTCTAGGAAATACCAACTAGCCAACAATAGTTTAGTTGTACTTATGTGTGCACTATTGGAGGTATACTCGGCACCTTTCTCAAGGAGCTCACCTCGGCTGTCTGACCACCTTGCTCAAACAGAAGTCATTCTTAGAGCTCATACAACTCCTCGTTGATCGGCGCACTTTCTCAAGGTGATCCTTGGGACCTCCTTTGATCACCACTCAAGATGTCACTTCTTCGGGGAAAACGTACCCTCAAGTCAGATGGATATAGCCTGAAGTTGGGTAATAACCCATTCCTAAGGCCACCACATGGCCTCATTACAACCTATAGATGAAGGGTTATCCATCTTCTAGGATTGTGATACTTGTCACCTACCACTCTGACACCATAGTATGGTGCACCTAGGTTATAGGGCAGACCTGCCCTACACCTGGTCCATGTAAGACATTATAAATAAGAGCATTAACTTCACCCTCAAGGTAAGTAGACTCTTTCATACCTAACTCTAGTCTCTCTCTCGGCCAAACAAGTGCCTGACTTGAGCGTCAGAGAGCTCTTGTTTGATACAACACCTGTGTCCCCTTGGCCTCTGAGGTGTTCCCTTTTCTTGCAGGTCCCTCAGGAGATCCCTTGGCCTATGACTTGTGTGTGTTGTTGATCAATAACAAGGCATCAACATTTTGGCACTAGAATGATGGCCCTATACCCTTACAACATTTCCATTAACATGGCGACAAAAGGACACACTTAGGACGACGTTCCTTGTCAAGAAGGATTAGAGAACAGCCAAAACAGAAACCCAAGTAGATCTTACGACAGGCCCCATCAAGCCCATTCTTGGTTAGGTGGCTAGGCCAACATGGGTAGAGCAGCTTATACCATCGAGGACCTAATCCGAGAACTAACCGTAGCAATATGTCTCCTTAAGAGCAAATGGTAGAGCAGTAAGTGTGTCAACAATGGCCCCTAATGCTCCTTTCTTCAACTCAGTAAGACCAGGTAGGTAGTTGAGTAGGGTCGAGGGATGGGTCCCATAGCAGGGGACTCCGAGCTTGTCAAAACTCAAGCTTCAAAATTGCCTTCAAAAGCAACCACAAAATCCATAATGGTTAGCTTGGGGTTCGAGATGGCAACAATCACTCCCCACAAGGTTCCTAGACTTCAGTCTTCGATAGGCTTAGAAATCGAGCTAAAGACTGACCAGAAGCTCAAGACAATGACCAAGTAGATGGTGGAGCCCATATCAAATTGAGCTACCCAAAGATATTAATAGCTAATAGCTACATGACCTGTAGTGACAGATCAATCAAATCAGGAACAACTAGTATGGGGTCGATGAGGGTAACATGCTAAACTTGCCCTTTACCGATGCGATCATGAGGGCTCTTATGCCAAACAAGTTCAAGGTGCCACAGACAAAAGTATATGATGGAGCAACAGACGGTAATGAGCATCTAGAACTCTACAAGGAACATATGATGTAGCAGAACACTAGTGATGCAACGATGTGCAAGGCATTCTTGTTGACATTGATTAGCTCTACTCGACAATGGTTTAGGCACATCGATTTGAGCACAATGAGCTCCTTTTAGCATCTTTCCAAAGTGTTTTCAATGGCGTTTGCCTTATCAATATCGAGAAGGAAGGAAATTACCTACCTCTAAGCTATGAAACAAGGGAACAGAGAAGTAAGGGATTATATCAACTGCTTCACCTGAGCAACTTTGGAGATGAGGTACGTTGAGGATGAGACCTGGTTGAATGGGTCTTCACCCTTAGAAACAATGCTACGAGAAATGAATAGCCTGCCTCAGAAGGCTAGTGGAGGATACTAAATACTAAAAGTACAAATGTCCTAGAACTGCTGCATATCATGCATGCAATCTCTAGTGGGCTAGTTTCTAGGGATATCGCCAATGGTCGGCAGGCCTATGCCTGGTGTTGATGCTTACCAATGGATGGCAGCGATTTAACACCACGTGTGGGTACGCGCAGTGTTTAGACGACTCTTCCTAGCTTATCTCGGCCCGCTTGGATGTACCTACGACAAAAGGAGGGGCACTCTAGAGGAAAAAGGCGAACAATGGTGAAGTGCCAGGCAAGGGCTCTCCAATGCTCAAGGCAGGTGCTGCTCGACAGAGTACGGGAGCTAGTGGTTAGGAAAGAGCATGGTGGCCCAAATCTAAAGTAAATGCACTCTATTTATATTTTTCCACTTGAACCGGGTATTAGGTGGGTTTTGTCCATGACCCATGTGTCACATCAAGGTTTGTCAGAGCGTAGGTGACATATGTCATAGTCTTCACCAATGGATTAGCCTCCATCCAATGGATAGAATAGCCATTTGGAGGCTTTTGTTGGCGAGGCTCTAACGACCTAACCCAAGCACGTGTCTTATCTGAGATGGCAATGCTTGTGTCGTGGCCTACGAGAGCCCTATGGAGCACCTCGGTTTAACAACCGATCTCTTGTGGGTCACTATTGTGCATCCCGTGGATGATGCCAAGTAGGTTTGTCGACCATTGAGCACATGCTCCTTGGTGGATAGTGTTGAGCACACCCCCAATAGTAGCCCCATAGTGCACCTAATCGATGCTTTATCAGGTGGACTAACCTGAGTAGGTGTGGTCAGGTATGGTTAGTCCCCCAAGCGAGGTCTCGATATGACAGAAGATGAAGAGATGTAAGACGTAGCTCGATGGGACACGTGTCAACATGTGATTGGGTTGTAAATAAAACAAGCCCTTCTATCATGTATCCCTGATTAATGCAACCTCAAATGTTTCCCTGATGAGCATAATCATGTTCCACACCCAAGTTTCACGCGTAAGTTGCAGCTATAAATAGTTGTTAGATTCCCAATTTTCTATCGCGTAAACACAACTAGACTTTGTGACTTTCGAGTTTAGCTGCCAAGCTTGTAGGTCGTGACCCAAGAATCTTTAGACCTTTCCCAAGCTCCTACAAACTAAACATGTAATTTCTTAAGCATAATATTTGAGGATGAGTGACCTTAGCAATTCCCAGAATATCGATATTTCTTGGTTAGACAGCGGTACCAACACTGACCTGTCGACAACTAAGGAGGTCAACATCGAATGAGTATCCTTGGGGCATGACAGAGTGGCCTGGTTGGACAAAATACTAAGGCTCAGTGCCAAGATAGTACCTAAGCAAGAGTTCTTAGATATGATCAATAGGAGATGCCCGGTCAGGCCGTACAGGGGTAAAGACCCATATATCAGGGCAGCCATCATTGGTACATCCTGAGTGATCGATTAGGAATGTGCCAGCTTGGTGGTAGCTTCTGACGTGCCAAGCACCTTGGGTCAAGGTGCTGAGGCTTTTGCTCCAATCGCAGCCTAGGTTACTGTGGACGTCTCAAGCGAGGATCGGCTAGCTGGGGATGAAGAACTTTAGGAGGAGGATGCCGAGGAGAGGACTATTACCACCAGGGTCTGGGGAGTTATGGCAGACAAGAGATCTCGACCTGACCAAACCTCAATGGCGAGATATATTAGAGTGTTAATGTAGTTTTGGCTTGATACATGATGTCAGGAATACAACATTTTAGATGATGCAGAGCTCGCCCTCCCGGGGATGGAGACTTGCCCCTAAACCTGCCCGAGGGCTACATCATCATGTACATCGAGTTCTTTAGGGCTAGGCTTTGTCTACCTTTCCACCCTTTCCTCCAACTAAAACTAAACGATCTGAATGTGTGCCTGGCCCAGCTTAACCTAAACTACTACCGTTGCATGATCAGGATGCCAGGTAACTGAGATGCTGTGGGAGGCCTTTAACCAAGTGTACAAGATGAAGAGGCTTCCTTGGCAGTCTAGGTGGTATAACTTCACCAGCTTCAAGAAGGACTTCAACTTAGGCAACCCTTACTCAAACAAGCTGTGGAAGTTTGAGTGGTTCTACATTGGGGGGAATTACTTAGCCCAAGCTAACAAAGTTGTACCCGAGGATCAGGAGTTGTCGACCAGGTTTGAGCAAGGCCACTTTTGGTCGAAGAGGCCGTGGGCTTTGAGCGAGGTCACCGAGGCAATAGAGAATTTATGCAGTAAGTCTGAGTCTATTTGGTAACAGTCCTTCCTCTTGTAGAAGACAAACCTCTCTCAATACAGTTGGTTTGGGGAGTCTAGCTCAATGACACCTTGCCAAAATGTTCCTCTTGCTTGGTCAGTTGGGTAGGTTAGGGTGGTAAGGCTAAGTGACGTTGACATCTTGGGGCCGAGTACTAGCCGATTTGGGTGGTTGACGAGGGAGCCATCATCATCTAGTTGGGAGGACTCGTTGAGTGGTTCCTTCAATCTAGGGCCACCCGTGGCAAACGAGGACCTCGATGACATGATCAGACACCTTTATCTGTCGCACCAGCTCTGGATTGGTGGTAAGCTTCAAGTTTTTTTTTCTTTTTTTTATTTTGGATTTATGCCTAGCTTCCTTTGACCTATAAGTTTTGTTACAAATATGTCTTCTCGGCAGACATCTAGGGAAAAATGGCAAAGGATGATGGAGAATCTCTATTGTTTGAAGGGGAAAGGCGTGGCTAGATCCAAGAGGAAGAAGACCCCAAGGGCCAAGCAACCTCCTATTGCAGATCAGCCTGTCGCCCCACTACCACCTCCAACGAGGGCGGGGACCTTGTCCAGCTAAGAGCCACCGTCAACCGTCGTGACCGTCCTGCTACCCCCACAAATAGAGCCATTGAGGAAGCGTTGAAACACCCGCCACCTAATGATTGATACTATCAAGGAGGCCATGCCTGGGGACTTGTTTTTTGAGAATATTCGAGAAGAAAGCTTCTTGAATATATTCTAGGCTGTCCTCTGCTCCTCTATTAAGGTACATCAAGTCTATTTCCTGAGCCCTTTTTGACTTTGAATTTTCATTGACCTAACCACGTCTCTTCTCCAGGCCTGCGCACTTCTAGAGATGGCCAATATGGTGATGTACATGAGCTTGGTTTTGAGAAGTTGAAACCTAAAAAGGCCATCTTAGAGAAGGTCGAGGTAGAGAAGGAGCTCGACTTAAAGGAAGCCGAGCTTGAGCAGGCTAATGCAAGTTCTTCTTGAGCCAAGGATGAGGCAAGGAAGGCAAGAGATGAGGCCGACCAGGCCAAGGCCGCGACAAACCAGGCGAGGGCTGAGCTTCAAGCCTCCAAGGAGGAGCACGTGCACTTCTTGAGGGAGGAGTTGCCTGGCTATCCTATCCAAGCAGTTGAGGAATTCAAAGCTTCCATGGAGTGCACGGATATTTACTATCTTGGAATGACTGACTTGCGAGAACACCTTACAAAGAGGCATCCTGAGTCGGCTAACTTTGACTAGCCCATCATCATCAAGCCGGAGGCAAACTAAGAGATGGAGTAGGTCAACCAGGAGGCCGTGGTGGGTCTGGATAGTGAAGATAGAGATGGCAGGAATAGTAATGCTAGGGACGGGGCCTAGGCTTAAGTTTTATTTGTCTTCGATCTAGGTTTGGGAGGTGCTTGATTATTCGTACCTCCCAAAGACAATTTATTATTTTATTTTTAATGAAAATTTTCTTTCATTTTCCAAGTTTATTGTTCCTCAGAAACATAGCTTTTTAATTTTATTTTCCAAGTACAATGATTCTTAGATATGAAATGTTAATTCCATTCTTAGGTTAAATGCTTCTCGAGAACGATTGTAATTTCACTATTCTCGAGTTGAAATCTTCTCAAAAATGACACACAGATTTCAACTTCTAAGTTAAAAGCTCCTCAAAGATGAAATGATAACTTCATTTTTTGGGCTTAAAAGCTTCTTGGAAATGGAACGTAGGTATCGTTTTCATTTTAAGAGTTCCTCAAAAACAAAATGATAAGTTCGTTGTTTCTAAGTTATAGCTCCTTAGGAACAAACTTTCTCAGAAATTAAATATTGATTTCATTTTTTCCAAGTTGAATATTCCTTGGATGAGGTCAACTATAATTGGATAGTACCCTGTAGGCCCCATTAGACTTGTTTAAGTTCACTTGAACTTTTACAAGTCTAATTATGGTTAGGAGTTATGTACCTGAAATCATCACCGTGTAAGGTCAACTCTTGGCTAGGTCGTCCGTATGGTGGCGGACTAATGGACTAGTGTTATGTCCACTTGTGGTTGGGATTGTGCCAACCAGCCCCCCAGCTGGGCAGGATGATGCCCCTCTATGGGGGTTGTATTCAGGTTCCCCAGACTAGGAGTTAGGGTGGCCCCCCCTCTTTGGGAGTTATGGGCTTCTTGACATGAATTACTCGAAGGAATTGTGTAGAGCAAGTATTTTCATTAACATTTTGTTTTTACATTCCAATTTTACTTAGTAGAGTTAGTTGCAAAAGAATAAAGCTAGAGGTCAAAAAAGGTGTTCTAGCTTTTGTTAACAAAAGAATTTCTTTAAGTGCTTGACTTTCTAACGGTGACCGAGCACATTCCCTTCCAAATCTGTGAGTTTATAGGTGCCTAGCTATATGATCCCGACCACTTTGTACGGGCCATCCCACTTTGGTATGAATGATCCAAGCCGAGGCTGCTAAATGATGAACTTTTTGAGTACCAAGTCACCAACTTTAAAGTTCCTCGGTTGGACCCACTGGTTGTAATACTAAGCAACCACTTGATTCGATGCTACAGTATGGATTATCATGCGGTCTCCTTTCTCTTCGAGTAGATCGAGCTCAAACATCATGATTTTGGTGTTTCAAAGCTTGTCATGTTGTTCAACCCTAAAGCTTGATAGGCCAACCTCAACCGGGATAATAGCCATGGCCCCATAGAGGAGGGAGAATGAAGCCTCCCCTGTGGTAGTCCGGGCTATTGTTCAGTATGCCCAGAGCACCTTTGGAAGCTCATCGATCCATATGCCTTTTAGGTCCTCAAGCTTTTCTTCAGGTTGTCTTTAATTGTTTTGTTGACTGCTTCAACCTGGCCATTGCTCTGAGGATAACCAGGCAAGGAGAACAGCTTTTTGATCCAGAGCTGCTCACATAGGTAGAGGAGACTTAATGATTCAAACTGCTTGGCATTGTCAGTCACAATGCTATGTGGAATTCTAAACCAATAGATGATGTTCTTCTAGATAAAATTGATGCACTTTGCCTCAGTCATGTTGGTGCATGGCTCAACTTCCACCCACTTAGTGTTGTAGTCTATAGCCATGATGCAATATTTAAATTATGATCGGGCTTGGGGAAGTAGTCCGATCAGGTTAATAGCCTACTTGGTAAAAGACCAGGCAAAAGTCACCAAGGTGAGCAGTTCGGCATGGTGTTCGATCGCCCAAGCAAATTGCTGACGTTTGAGGCATTTCTACACAAGCTCCTTGCAATCTTGGTCCATGGTCGCCAATAATAACCTTGACGAAGGCACTTTTGAGCCAGGGATCACCCCTTGTGTGGTTGCCGAATAGCCCCTTATGGATTTCCCTCATCAAATACTAGGCCTCTTTGGGTCCTACACAACTTAAGCATGGAGTAGTGTAGCCGCGTCGGTAAAGTTTTCCTCTAATCATCGAATATTGGGCAGAGCTATTGCAAATCCGACGTGCCTATTCTCAGTCACCTAGCAACTCAACTATGGTTATGCATCAGATTATCGGGTCCATCCATGTGGTCTCTTATTCTACTATCACACTAGTCACTTCCTTGGTGATACTCAGCTTTGCTAATCTTATGATGGGGATTAGTTCGTTGTCACTCAAGCCCAAGGCCAGCCGAGCAAGGGCATCAGCCTTGGAGTTCTTAGATCTAGGGATTTAATTAAAAGAATAAGCTTTAAAATGCCCTAACAAAGCCTTGACTTCTCATAGATACGCTGCCATGGACTTTATTTGGGCTTAAAATCCCTTCGTAACTTGTTGGACGACAAGCATGGAATCATTGTGCATAGATATATGGTCCACCTTGAGGTCTCTTGCAATCCTAAGGCCAGCCAGTAGTGCTTTGTACTCAGCTTCATTGTTGGATGCCTTAAAGTCAAAGCATAGGTAATAGATTGCTTTATAAGTATTTGACCTGGTGAGAACTAGATCGGCTATTGACCTGTTTGTGTAGGATGATCCATCAGCAAAGAGTTTCCACTTAAGTTCGGTCTTGCAAACGTTGCCGTTTCTGCTACCACTAGGGAAGTCTTGATCTTTTACTAGAACCTATTCGATGGTGGGAATGCTCTGTATGGCATCAATGAACTCAGTAATAAAGTCGGCCAAGGCTTGTGCCTTTATGGCCATTGTCTGAAGAAAATGAATGTCATATTGCCCAATCTCGACTGACCACTTGGCCATCTGCCTAGATATCTCTAGACTTTGGAGGACTTGTCGCAAAGGGTACTTGGTCTGGACTTAGACTGTATGGCCTTGGAAGAATGGTCGTGGCTTCCGAGCAGAGGTGACAAGGGCAAGGTGAGTTTCTCCAATGGTGGGTACTTCTCCTCAATGCCTTGGAATACATGGCTGGTGTAGTAAATAGGTTTCTAGACTCCGTCTTCTTCTCAAATGAGGACCAAGCTCATAGCCTTCTCGGACATGGCTAGGTAGGCATACAATACTTCCACCGGTAAAGATTTGGATAGGAGCGAGGGCATGGCTAAATACCTCTTGACATTTTGAAACATTTCTTCACATTCCTTACTCCACTCAAACCTCCCCCTGAGTGCTCGAAAAAAGGGTGGCACTTGTCGGTAGACCTAGATACGAATCTAGACAGAGCTGCTACCATGCTGGTCAGCTTCAGCACCTCTTTGGTTGTGCGTGGTGAGTGCATGTTGATCACAGCTTAGGCTTTCACGAAGTTGTTCTCGATCCCTCTTTGATTTACCATGAAATCAAGAAACTTGCCTGAGCTAAACCTAAATGCGCACTTCATCAGGTTGAGTTTCATCCCATACTCTTGCAAATGTTGAAGCTTGCTCGGAGATCGGCAATATGGTCTGTTGCTCAGACGGATTTGACAAGCATATAATCTACATAGACCTCCACAGTCTTGCCGATCAGTCAAGCAAACATCTTGTTTACCAAATGCTAGTAGGTCACTCCAACATTCTTCAATCTAAAGGGCATAACCATGTAGTAGAATAGCCCTTGGTCCGTGGTGAAGGTAGTCTTGATTTGGTCTTCCTCAGCCATCTTGATTTGGTTATGGTCGGAGGAGGCATCCATAAAGCTTAACAGCTCATGTCCGGCTATAGCGTTTATAAGCTAGTCGATTTGAGGAAGTGGGAAGTAGTTCTTAGGGCAAGCCTTATTCAGGTCGATGTAGTCCATAAAAACCTGCCATTTTATGTTAGCTTTCTTAACAAGGACTACGTTTTCCAATCATTTTGGATAGGTAACCTATCAGACTGGCTTTCAAGAGTTTCTGAACCTCCTTGTTGATGGCGGCATACCCTTCTAGATTGAAGGCTCTTCGCTTCTAGATGCCCAGCTTATGCTTGGGCCGAACATTGAGGTAATGATAGATAAAGCTGGGGTCGATGCCGAGCATGTCTCCATGGGACCACACAAATATATCCCAATATTCTTTTAGGAACTTCTCTAGGTCAGCCCGAATCTTAGGCTTTTGCTGAGAACCAAGTTGGAAATTGCGGTCGGGATGTTTAGGGTCCAAATTATATGGCACCAACTCTTCCACTAGCGTGGCCTTCACTTCTTCGTCCGAAAGTTGGGGATCCAAGTTAGATAGCATCTTTGGCTTCTGTTTAGCAGGAAGGGCTATCTTGTCAACCTTTTATACTACCAAGATGCTCAATTGCCAAGCCGGAGCCACCTTGACAACATTTTTGTTGAGTCCTGATTACTCCAACTCCATTCTCCGTTGGAAATTTCATTGCCGAATGGTAGGTGGAGACTACGGCTTTCAGCGCATTCAAAGTTGGTTGCCTGACGATTATGTTGTATTGGGAGATGTCAACAACAAGGAAGTCAATGATGTGTGTTACCTAAGCTGTCCCTTCTCTAAAGGTGACCAGCAGGCCAACCTTCGCAACAACTCGGATGCACTCTCCAATGAAGCCATACAGAGGTATCCGAACTGGGGTAAGTGTGGCGTTACTGATCTTCAACTTTTCATAGGTCTGCTTGAAAAGGATGTCGGCCGAATAGCTGTTGTTGATCAGTACATATAGGACAATGTTATTGGAAATCTGCAGCTCGCATACAAGAGCGTCCTTGTGTGGCAAACTAGTTTATTTGCCTCCTCCTTGATGAAGCTGATTGAGACGTCCTGTTGTCAGCATATCTTGTTGATGTGTTCGGACATATTCATGAGATCGTCCCTTTCAATCAACTGAGCCTCTCGGGCATATGCTCGCTATCCACTTAAGGTGTCCTTGGTAATAGGCCCATCAACGATTATGTGAAAAATATTTGGGGGTTCAAAGGTGTTCCCACAATCGTGTGGTTGGGTCTTGGTGTCCCTGGTCGGCTAGTCGTTCCTCTTGGTTATAGAATTGAGGGTTAGGACTCCCTTAATGAATTCTTGCAAATGACTGTCTTGGACCAGTCTTTCAATCTAGTCTTTGCACTAAATGTAGTCGCAAGTATCGTGTTCCACGTCTTTATGGAAATTATAGTACTTATCCTGATCTCTCTTGATGTTGCTTCCCTTCAACTTGGGCGGATCTATCAACAAATTCTGACCACTCACCTAGGCCAACACTTCGTCAATGCTGGCAACTAGAGGTGTGTAGTTCTGAAGCTTTTCGGTCAACACCTTCGCCTTTTCAACCTTCTTGTCCTTTTTCTACCTTTGCCCTGCTTGGTAGTGGGCTGCTTTGGTGGGGATTCCTATTTCTTTTGTTTCTTGCTGCTGCTGCTACCCCTTCATCTCGGCGGCTCTTCATGTACTCAGTTGCATCAACATACCTTTGAGCATAGCCGAGCATCTGAGAAAACATGTTCGGCTGTTCAAAAGTGAGCGACTATGTCAATTTCTCATCTCAGAGGTACCCGATGAAGGCATGTTTCAGGGTCTCATCTTGATGTGTCTCACCTCCAGTACAGCTTGGGTAAAACAGTTAATGTAATCTTTAACACTTTTGTCCCCTTGCTTGACCACATAGAGGTGAGTTATTTCTTTTCTCCTTGTCTTAGTCGTAGAAAATGTAGAAGAAAAGGCATCTAATAGTTGGCGGAATGAGGTAATGGTCCTCAGCTCAATTCGCCTAAACCATTGCCGAGTTGGGCCAGTTAGTGTAAGTGAAAAGGCCTTGCACATTGTTGTATCGCTAGCATTCTAAAGAAGTAGATGACCTTAGTAGAGCTCCACATGCTCGTCTACATCGTTGGTCCCATCATAGGACTTGATCTATAGGATTTTGAATTTAGGGGGCATGGGGGCTCGCATTATGGTGTTAGTGAACTATGAGTCTGGCATGCCACCCACATCAAGCCTAAATTTGTTGTTATGGATTTGGTCAATCTGGCACTGTTGCTCCCAAAATTGATGACTATTGGTATTTTCAGGCAATTCCACCATGTATGGGGCATCGCCCTTAACCCTGTCGCCACCTTCGGGTTGTTGGTCCTATTGAACTTCTCCTTGGTGCCTGATCTAATCAAACATTGATGCTCGAGAGCCTTGCAAGGATTGTCCTCGGCCTCCTTGTGGGCCAAGTTGGCCTTCTTGGATTAGCCGGTTATTGGCTGAGACTCCGTGGATGCCTCGCCTAGAGTGTTTAGAGTTAGCATCGTCTTGGTCATTAGTCCCTTACCCTGCTCGACCCCTAGCCTGGTCCTTTTGGGCTAAGGGAAGGAGAATAGGAGGTTGTTAATCTTGCGCTTGTTGTTAGGCAAGTTGCTGTATGAGTATTCTAAAAGTGTTGGTGAGTTGTCAGATTAGGTCCTAAGCGACCGGGTCATTTATTTGTTCGGCTCTGGCTGCGCGGCCCTGGCTATGCTGCCTTGGCCCTTAGACCGAGATCTAGTAGCCAGAGGGTGGCCTCGTGGTCTACTCAATTTTGGGTTCTAGTTTCGGGCTTCACCCAACCCCTCTTGTAGGGCACCCTTATCCTAGGTATTGCCTTTGGTTACCATGCTTAGGTTATAAGAACAGTTGTGGCTGATGATTTTAAGTGAAGGCGTAAGTGCCTTCCTTCTAGCACCAAAATGTTGATGCTTACTAGTGGATGGCGGCAATTAAACACCATGTGCAGCTATGCACAGTGTTTGGACAGCTCTTCCTGGATCATCTTGGCCTACTTGGACGTACCTACCATAAGAGGAGGGACGTTTCAGGGGTAAAAGGGGGACACAGGTGAAGTACTAGGCAGGGGCTTTCTGACATTCAAGGTAGATGCTGCTCAATAGACTACGGTAACTGGTAGTTGGGAAAGAGCACGTTGGCCTAAAGCTGTAGTCAATGTGCTCTATTTATAGGCTGCTACTTGAACCAGGCATTAGGTGGGTTTTGCCCGTGACTCGTGTGTCACATCAAGGTCTGTAAAAGGGTAGGTGACATATGTCACAGTCTTCGTTGGTGGATTAGCCTCCATCCAAAGGGTAGAATGTGGCCATTTGGAGGCTTTCGATGGTGAGTAGTTGCACCATTGTAGGCTCTAACGACCTGATCCAAGCACGTGTCTTATCCGAGATGGCAATACTTGTGTTGTGGCCTGGGGGGACCCTGTGGAGCACCTCAGTCTAATAGTCAAGCTCTTGGGGGTCACTATCGTGTATCCCGTAGACCATGCCGAGTAGGTTTGCCGACTATCGAGGACCTACTCCTCGGCAGACAGTGTTAAGCACTCCCCCAACACCTGGGAAGCTGACATGGTCAAGAGAGGAGACCTGATGAATATGTCCAGGCATATCAACAAGGTATGCTAGCCAAAAGATGTTGCTATTACTTTTTATATGTGAGGAGGCAGACAGGCAAATCCACCCATATAACAATGCTCTAGTGTGCAAACTTCAGATTACAAGCAACATAATCCGATGGGTACTATCGACATCGACAACTTGGTAGTTATTGAGTAGTAGGTATGATCTGTTTGCTAATTACCTTTAGTGAAGATCTTGCTCGGGTTACTTGGCTGGTCTAATTTCTAGTGGTAGACAAACCATCCCAGCATAATATCATCATTAGGAGACCAACCCCTTTTCCATCTATCACATAACCATGAAATTTCCCTCTAAGAACAGAGTCGAAGTGAAAAGGTCAAAGCAAAAGGACCCTAGGGACTGCCATGTTAAGGTAGTGAAGGAAGCAATAGCTCGGCATATGTGTCTTAGCCATTTATAAAGTAGAAGGGATCGAGTTCCACGTTGAGGAGGGAGCAAATATGTTGTCCTACCTAGAACCCTGGCTCTCGAAGGAAAAACTACAAGCATCACTTATCCAAGCATCCTGACTAAATGGTCATGCTCGGTCTCAGCTAAAGCTCGAGATCCAAGTGGACCTCAAGAAATTCCTAACGAAATATCAAGATGTGTTTGCTTGCTCCCACGAGGACATCCCTGGGATTAACCCAAGCTTTATAAGCCATCATCTGAATTTGAACCCCAAGCAAAAACCTATCCTTTAGAAAAAGGAGGGCTTTTAACCTAGAAAGGTATGCTGCTATAAACGAGGAGGTCTATAAGGTGCTGGAGGCCAGGTTTATCTGAGAAGTCACCTACATTAAGTGGCTAGCGAACGTGGTTATGGTCAAGAAGCCAAGGGGAAGTGGCGAGTCTATATTGACTTTATAGAGTTAAACAAAGCTTGCCTGAAGGACTGCTTCGCTTTACCTCAGATTGACTAGTTAGTGGATGTGACCGCTAGCCATGAACTGCTGAGCTTTATGGATGTATACTTAGGGTACAACTAGATTAGAATGGCCAAGGAGGACCAAGTTAAGACTACATTCATGATTGATTAGGACTATTTTGGCATATGGTTATGCCAATTTTACTAAACAACGCCACAGCCATATATCAATGCCTAGTGAATAAAATGCTTAGCAAATCGGGAAAACCATGGTGGTATGCATGGATGACATGCTTATTAAATCGGTCTAAGTAATTGAACACGTTGTCTATCCCCTAAATAGTTTCAAAGTCATCCTTGAGTACAAGATGAGGCTCAATCTAGCCAAATGTGCGTTAGGAGTAGAATTAGGGAAGTTCCTTAGGTTCACAGTCAACCACCATGGCATCGAAGTCAACCTAGCCAAGGCCTGAGTAGTTGTAGACTTGCACTCGTCCTGCACCGTCAAGGAAGTCCAAAAGCTCACTAAAATGATTGCTACATTTCCAAGATTCATCTCCTGGTCTACCAATAAGTGCCAACCTTTTTTTAGGCACTCAAGGGGAGGTCTGAGTGAAGTAGAGAGCATGAAGAAGCGTTCCAAACCATTAAAAGGTACTTAGGGATACCTCAATTCCTATTCAAAACTCTACCGAGGGAAATACTTTATGTCTA